>JAHWFP010053041.1:35614-45902 GCA_023313725.1 Lithobius niger | reverse complement strand
GCCTGCTTGCTAGTCCCTACTGCGCATGTGCGTGGCAGTACTCCCTTATAAAAGCGAGAGCGCGGACACTTTCGGCATTCATTTTTCTCTCAATATGTCAGGCGGTGACTCGAGAGGGGAGGCAGAGCGGGAGTAGGTTAAGTATGTTTTAGGCACAAAGAAACCATTTTTAGCCGGCCTGGCTGGGAGCCGGCAAAATGTTCTTTCTTTGTTGCCAAAACATCTTAACCTGATAATTTAGTATTATCAGCAGACCTCGTCAAAGATTGGTGGCAGGCACCGTCCTGACGAGCGCCCCGAGATGCAAGCAGGCGTTCCCCAAAAAAATTTGAAGAGAAAAAATTTGCACTTTATTCAGAACAGGTGAGAACAGGAACTTGGACCTCTTTCGTAGGATTTGGTGGCCCTGAAAAGGGCTGTTGTTTGGGTCTTGCTTCCTTCTGGATGGCTTGCTTCCACCTGGGTGGCTTGCTTCCACCTGGGTGGCTTGCTTCCTTCATGGATGGCTTGCTTCTGTGGTCCAAGTGCTTAATGGGGGGTTGGCTACAGTTCTGGCTCCGACGATTGGTCCCAGCCGATGTAGACCTGATTCTTCTCTCGACATGTCCCTGAGGTAGTGGGAGGTGAAGGTCGTTTGATGGCGCCAAGACGCTGCTGCTAGGATGTCTTCTATCGGAATGGCGTTGTGATGGGCCCATGATGTGGAGACAGCTCTGACTTCGTGAGCCGTCACTCTCATGCTCTCATTCGGAGTTTTCTCATATGCTGCTTCGATTGTTTTCTTAATCCATCTTGATACCATGGTAGGCTGACGTTTCGCCGGATTGGGGATCAATTACGAGAAAAAGTTGGTTTCTTCCTCGGCGGAAGTCTTCATGACGTGTTCGGGCTAGGTAGAAGCGTAAGGCTCTGACTGGGCACAGAAGGCGTTCAGGTTCGTTACCAACTAGGGTGGATAGAGCCGGGAATTTAATTGGTTTCGGCGGTTCCGAGGGTTTTTGTGTTTTCGACCTGAATGTTGATCTTGGGTAGAAGGTAACAGAGGAAAAGTTGGGGCCGAAGATGCAGTATGCTGGGTCTGCTGAGAGGGCTTGGATTTCTGAACACCGTAGCTGGCTGCAAGAGTGACGAGGAACACCGTCTTGCGGGTCATGAGATGAAGAGAGGTGTCCTGAAGGGATTCATATGGTTCACCCATTAGGGACTGGAGGTTGAGTGAAAGGTCCCAGTCAGTTATCGACCTCCTGGTGGTGGGTCTTTCTTTTCGTATGAACGTAGAAGGGTAGAGATTCGGTAGTCTTCAAGTAGGTTCGTGTTGTTGGCGGCTTTGAAGACGGTGTTTAAAGCAGATCGATAGACCAGGATTGAAGAGCCTTTGAGTCTGTCGATGTTAAACAAGTCTCTGAAGAAGTTTAGAAGGGTGGGAAGAAGTGGGTTGATAGGATTAGCTTGTTTTGTGATACACCAACGAATCCATTTGGACCAGTGGCTGTCGTACATCTGGTTAGTGGAATCCCTGGTTGCCTTTGAGGCCATGCGGTCGGCCTCTTCTCGATGAATTCCAGCCTTTTTGAGGAGTTTGATGATAGTAGCCACCTGTGTAGGTTGAGGTTTGGTACATTTGGGTGTAGCTTTGTTCCTTTCTGTTGGGACAGAAGATCTGGTTGAGGGGGTAGACTTCTGGGAGTGTCGACTAGTAGTTCCAGAAGGAGCGGGAACCACGCTGCTGATGGCTAGAGAGGGGCTATGAGTAAGAACAAGCTCTGGCTTTCTTGGATCTTTAGAAGAACTTGTGGAAGTAGCTTGAGGGGGGGGGGGAAGAGGTAGGCGAACAGGTTTTGCCATGGAAACATCAAGGCGTCTACTGCTACTGCTGTTTCGTCCGGAATCGGGCTTATATAGAGGGGAAGTCTGGCATTGTGCCTCGTGGCAAACAGGTCTATCATTGGAGTGCCCAAAATGATGAAGAGAGATTCGCAAATGGATTTCTTGAGGCACCATTCGCCTGTCGGTGGTTTCTGGCGTGACAGAGAGTCGGCAATCACATTCCTGTAGCCTGGGATGTGGAGAGGAAGGAGTGTGATGTGCAGTATGCAGAGGTTGAAAATTTCTGACGTTAGGTTGTGGAAAGATCTGGAGATCGTTCCTCCTTCTTTCCTTATGCAGGCTAGGGTAGTCGTGTTGTCGGACTGGACTTGTATTGTCTTGTTTCTGATTTTCGGGAGGAAATGAAGCAAAGCGAGTAGGATTGCTCGAAGCTCGAGGGAATTGATGTGTTCCGTGCAGGTTGGAGGCCAAAGGCCTGAGGCTTCTTGAGTGCCAAGATGGGCACCCTAGCCGGTTCTCGAGGCGTCCGTAAAGATTAGCAGATCGGGATGTGGCTCGTGAAGAGGTTTTGTCTTCGTGAGGTTGACGACATCTGACCACCAAAGGAGGGAGTCCAGAGGAAAGTCGGATATGAAGGGGATTTGTTTGTCCGGACGGTCCGGATTGATTGCAGGGTTGTCTATGCGCTGGTGGTGAAACAGTCTTACTATCCATCGGCCGTAGGGGACGAGGTTCGCCGTTGCGTCCATCTCCCCGACGAGGGAGTTTAGTTCCCGAGGAGAAAAACTTGTTTTAGACCGAAAGAGACGGGCGTGGAGAAGAAGATCTTTTATCCGTTCTGGGGAGGGGGCAATTCTTGCTGTGCAGAGGTCGAAAGAGGCACTGAGAAAGGTGAAGACTTGTACTGGTGTTAGGCGAGATTTTGAGTAGTTCACTCCGAAGCCAGTCAGTTTAACAGGGAAATGGTCTTGTCCTTGTTTCGTTCCAGTATGAGAGGGTCCGGATTGTTGAGGGCCCAGTCGTCCAGATAGGTATTGGCCTGAATTTCGTGTTGGTGTAGGTTTGCCAAAATTGGTTTGAGAACCGTCGTGAAAATTCTGGGGGCTGCATTTAGGCCGAAGGGAAGACAGCGGAATTCGTAGACTTTAGGTTGTAGATGAACTGAAAGAGGTGCGTGATAGCTGGATGGAGTGGGACATGGGGTTAAGCGTCTTCCAGGTCGATTGTGATTGTCCAGTCGTTTTGTTTGAACGAAAGACGGATGGATTCGAGAGTTTCCATTTTGAAATGGTTGTTGTGGATGTATCTGTTGAGAGGTTTCATGTTGAAAATCAGACAGGAGCCTCCTGATTTCTTTGGTTGGGTGAAGATGGAACTGTAGAAACCCGGGCCTGGCTTGCGGCATTCTTGTATTGCGTCTTTCCGTAGGAGTTCTGAGATTTCGCATGAAAGTAGTGGAGTTACTGGTGGAGAGAATTCCCATGGCGGTATCGGGAGTAGCGGGCGTATCGAAAGAAATTCCGGACGAAAGCAGTGTTTGATGATGAAAAGGACTTGCGTGTTTGTTGTTAATTGTAGCCAAGCCGGGAGGAATCCGCGTAGTCTCGCACCGACTGGAAGGCAGGATGGATGAGAGGCGTCATTGTTGATTCTTACGAAAGCCGTTTCTGCCACCTGGCGACGAGTGGCGGCTTCGTCGGTCTGGAGTGGCGGCTAGCTTCTGGTTGCGTTGGCCGGAACGGGAGCGAGGCTGGTGTCCGAAAGGGCTGCGGGTTTCTCGGACAAAAGTCGGTGGAACGGGGAGACTGAGTGGGAGCCGATGTCTTGTTCCAATTGTCCAGAGGAGGACGGGGGACGGGCTGTTTATTCTTCAGAACCGGACGAAAGGTGAAAGAGCTTTGTTTTAGCGGTTTGGGTTTCCTAGAGATGTCTAGGTGAGGAGCAAGAGTTGGAATGAGACCACTGAAGAGCATGTCCGACTCGTGGATGGGCTGGTTACGAAGCCGGTGCATCGTGAAGACGTTCAAGTTGGCAGCGGACGAAAGAGCAATGTCCCGGAGGAGTAGGGTGTTGTTAAAAAGGGCTCTAGTAGCCCAGTTGATGGAATGGTACGTGGTGAAGCTTGCCTTCTGGAAGAGCTGCGTGATAAGGGACGAAAGATTGCGCAGTACTTCGGGACTTGAGTCTAGAGATAATTTCTCGCACAAGGCATTCACCGCAGTATTGAGAACGTTGGCTTGTAAAGCAGCACGAAGACTCAGCCGGAGGCACTTGTCGTTTTCATACAGGACGAAAGTTGAGACGTCAGCTTTTTTAGGAATCGATTAAGCGGTGCCGAAGTCTATTTTTACTTCACTGCCTAAGAATTCGCATTCAGGGTAGGTTGCGAAGTTCTTCGGGTTTGTGGCGCCGTCACCCAGCGGGCGAAAGAAGCTGCTTTCTCGGGCTGGTCGAGGTGGTGGTGGTTCCTTCTCGAGAACGAGGGGGTCACCCTTGCCGAGTAGGGAGCCTTCATTCCGGAGGAGGCAGGTTAACAGCGTGGTGGATTGCCCTAGAAGGTTGCGAGGTTTGGAGTCTTTGTCTCTGAGGGCAAAACCGAAACCAGTTTTCAGCCCACGGTTGATCACGGGAGCGTCAGATGACTGTGAAGGTTTGAAGAGGAAGCAGTCGGGAATGGTTTTTTCGACCGTCTTCATAAGTGAAGCCAGTGGGAAAGTCTGGTCATTGGCGGCATCGTCCGGGAAGTGGATCCTCTTGCCGGACGAAAGTGGACGGCAGGCGGCAAAGCTTCAATGGCAGCCGGGGGGGACGGCAGAGGGAGAAGCTTGCGGACGAGAGCGGGAAGACGGCTTGCGTTTCTTGAGAGCGCCAGAGGGAAGCACCAAGTCCCGTTTACGGGAGTCACGGCTGGAGGCAGAAGTTACCCAGGCTTGCGTACGAGCGTGTCGGGCGGACGACGTGCAAGAGGGAGGTGGCATGGGACTGTCTTGCATCACACGGACCGTTTCCTGAACGATGTTCCGGACTTCGTTGCGGGAGACGCTTCTACCTATTCGGGAGGAGTTGGATGATAAATCCAAAGGAGAGTAGCGGGCAGGCGAGCGAGAAGCTGCCGTTGCTCGTTGAAGGGATTTCTTGGCTTCAAGACGACTTTCGCCCGTTGAAAGTCCTCCTGTAGAGCCGTAAGGTCCAATGGTTCGGCTGGCGGGGCATGCTGGCCGGGTTGCAAGGGAGAGTCCGTGAAAACATTGACGCTTGTAAGTGGTGCTCCAGTGAAGGAAGCAGCAGGGATCGGGCCAACGGCGGCGAGGTCGAGGGCGGAGATCCAGCGATCGCCGAGGGCGATAGCAGTAGCTTGTGGATGAAGGAGAGCATGAGAGGGAGCGGCGGGCGAAGTGGGAGATTCAGGTGTGGCGGCCATCATCGGGTAGAATCCAAATTTCCGTGCAAAAGACAGGGGAACTGCGGCGCGAGGTGCGTGGAGACACCTCTGGAGGAAAAATGAATGCCGAAAGTGTCTGCGCTCTCGCTTTTAAAAGGGAGTACTGCCACGCACATGCGCAGTAGGGACTAGCAAGCAGGCGCCTGCGCACCGGAAGAAACCTCCAGGGAACATCACATTCGAGGAATGTAATGCTAAATTATCAGGGTAAGATGTTTTGGCAACAAAGAAAGAGTGATTTTAAAGAACGCCGGTCTAGCCGGTTCCCGAATACCTAATTACCGGTCGAAATGGGGCCGACATCCCCCCCCCCCCCCGCACCCCGCATCCTCCTGCCTTCCTCCTCCACATTCTTCCACTGCATGGTCAGATTGAGCCACCTCCCTGGTCACCCCCCCATTCCCCTTTCTCGCTTGAACTTCAGTAACTAACACACACACACTCACACATATGATGAATTTGCTTAGTGCCACCCAAGCCTATTATATATACTAGCCGAGTCGCTCGCTGACGCTCGCTCATTCGGCGTCGTCTCGCTTCGCTCGAGGAAATTTCCTGTTTCAGCACTTATGCTGCTAACGGATAAGTCTAAATCAAAAAAACGATCATGATCATTGTAGTGCGCGTTTTTCGTAATGGTTCAGTTCATAAACAAACAATAACTTTTGCTTACTCTTTCATTTGTCCTTATGTTATTTAGTAAGTCATGCTACTAATTTTGCAACCGGATCCCTGTTGTGAACAGATTTTTTTATTCAATTAAATTGTGCTGCGTAAGTTGCACAGTAGAAGCAACGCCAGAGCTAAACATCAGGAACCTCACGTACCCTATAATTAAATACAGATGCAAACCTATTTAAGTTGCTTTTTGGACTTATATGTCAGACTGTCTGAGCGGGGAATTGAACCCATGACCTTTCAAACTTAAAGGCCAAGGTTCTACCGCTGAGCCACACTGACACGGCCATAATTTCTCCTATAATTTGTGTTAGTACTGTGAGGTTATTTATTGGGTGCACCTTGCATTTAACATTTTGTCTCACTGAAGCTCTCGGCGTTTGCTGGCGTCCTAATGACGTCATTCTCATAGTATGTTGCGATGTTCTAGTTTCTATATTTTTAAGTTACATTTAAAACTCGTATTATATTTTTTAAAATTTATTGTAAGTAATTTGTTAATATGCAATTTTTTAATTTCACTGTATTGTCTTTAAATCATGTAATTGATACTATGTAAATGTGGTTTAATGTTTTGCGCCTGCGCAGATTGTACCGTTTTAGGTGCGTTTGTAATATAAATGCTATGCACATTTTTCTGGCGAGAGTGAGCGTCAGTCGTCGACGGGAAACGGTTTGGTTGTCTGCGTTTTGGCTGGAGCATGGGCGTGGCTCCTCGAGTGAAGGTGGGTGGGTATGCCACCGCCACTTTCACTTTGTTATTTATCAGCCAAATAACAAAAACTCTATCGTTAGTCAATCTGGACTCATGGACCATATTTCAATTACTTTGATGTCATTCACGTACAAAAAGGAAAGCTCTACAAATGGACAGAAACCAAAAATGTAAGTCCTATATGTATTGAATATTTGCCGTAATTATACTGACGCTTACTTAATTAAATCTTAATACCGAGAAACAGCTTGGTTGCTCCGCATGTTATAAATATGAACTTTCGTCAGCAGAGGTTATCATCCATATTTAAATTGGATTAGACCAAATTGTCACAGAGCTGAAGGGGTGCCAATCAAACATAGTTAAGCATTAATCCGAACGCAAGTTTTGGCTAATGCTGATTTTTCTTGAGGTTGTCCTGCAGCTATATTCTCTCTCGTATGCCGTTAAACAGTTTAAAAAAAAACTGCAACGTGAGTTAAGAAAAAAGAGTGTTATTTATCTTCGTGTGTTGGTTTCTGAAGTCCTTCGTCACTGGAAAGAAGAATTTTCATGTTCGTTTTTTTTTAATTACGCAAGAATTCTTCAGTTGCGTGATTTTTAGTACCCAGCTGTGTCGTCGAGCAACGTCTCTTACAAAATCGTATCACGTTTCTCTTATTTTTAATGAAAGTCGTTTTGTTTAAAAGAAAAGGTTTGATGTTAAACATTAAGGGCGCAAGTCATTGTTGGAATTAATTTTAATACAAATCATGTGAAACTAAGTTTCTGCAATCTCAGTTTTTCGAGAAACATGAGTGTGTATTAATTTTTGGAGTACCCTATTTTTGTTAGATTTCAATAAATGACTTATCTTCACATTTGGTATTTTTAAAATCTCAAGCCAACTCAAAGTGCATGCCTAGCTTAAAAGAAATCTTAGGTAGGATGTTTGATTTCAGCTAGTCTAAGCGTTAATTATCAACCCCTAGACGGGAAAACAGCCGAAGCCTAAATTTAGTATTAACATTTAATTGTGGGGACAAGTTTTAACTTCACAGTACCACCAAACCCCTATAAATTATACCTTCCATCATAGGTTTTCTTATTTCATTTGTTTTAGGAATGTTTACTTTACGTCCTGCTTTGTGTGCTTTAACGTTTTTGTGCATTAATATATTTCGTCCCATCGCCAATGGCGAAATAGTTGTAAAAACATCAAAAGATAATAATGCGTCATTAAATAAAGATTATCACAAACGTTTGACAAAGCTAACCAACCGTTTCGTGTGGTTTTAAAGCAAGTCAGGCCTACACGCAGCTCGAAATCCTACCCATGTTTACTTATGCCTTTAGTTATGCGTTTAGTTTAGTTATCCGTGTTTACTACAATTACGCCAGACTGCTGATTAGAGCACAGGCTAATGGCATACTGATCGAACGTCGATGTTTTACAAATACAAACGTAGAAACATTTCCGACGCCCTTTTCTGTTATTAATATAGTTTGTCAAGTAGGCCTAATTCAACAGTTAGTGTTTTCGTATCTTTACGTAATTTCATTTAAATTTACGGCCAAATAGGTAATTTGAATTTGAAATATCCAATATGCAACTCCCAACAGTTGGCCCATCAGTGAGCTGCACGTGCCTCATTCTTAAATAATACTTTTCGGATTGCCAGCATTTCTTCCGCTGACAACACTGCTGGCCCACGCGGGCGCATACGTGACGCAACAATTGTGGACCATTCTCTCAGCAGGAAAATAGGATATTCCGAAGCTAACAATCAACTTCGAAAAATTCGTTTCAACAATAGTCCAAAGGGATTTTTCGCTTTTTTCGAGGGCAAAACTTTTACCTAGAACTACGAAAATACGCCTAAACGACATCCGGATTAATTTCCTGTCTTCCGACACCTTTCTCACATTTTTAACCTTCACTTCCGGAGGAGAAGGCGGACGTATAAACAAACGAAACAAACCGACCGTAAGTTTTTAATGGTTACTAGCGGAGTCGCTCGCTCATTCCGCGTCGTCTCGCTACGCTCAAGGATATTTCTTGCTGCAACTCTTATGCTGCTAACAGGGGCTCCACATCTTCGGGAGCTGTACAATATAAACAATGCCAGAGCCGAATACCAAGAACGACACATCGCTTTTAAGTTTTGTTAGTACCACACTTTACATGGGGTTTCTTGTTACTCATATTTTAAAAATTTTTACTTAGCACCCATTAACTTTCCCACTGCTTGTGGTGCTTTGAACCAGTACTACATTTTACACGAGTTTTCTTGTTGAAGTCATTTTAAGATTTTTTGTTTGCTTACGTCCTCAAGTGGAAACGCTACGTTTTGAATGTGGCTTATGCAAGGCACAAACTCATACCCAAGCTGCTCGAGTTTAGCCACACCTACAGCGAACACCTTGCCTTACCAATCTTTTTCGTATCTTTGCGTAGTGTAATTTAATTTAACTGCTAAACGGGTGGTATTGGATTTTAAATATCCAACTCCAACAGCCTCCCCACCCGTGAACTGCACGTGCCTCATACCAATGAAGGACTATTCAAATACTGCCACTCACAACAACCGTTGCCCCCAATACATTGTTGTTCCTGAAATGTTCGAAGCTTTCACGAAAAAATCTGTCAACAATCAATGACGTTACGTATTGTTGCTGATTGTTGCGTGATTGTTGCAAAAGGTGCCTTTTCGTTAATTTGGGGCATTTAGCACCCTCCTCGTTTTTTAAAAATACGCTTAAGCTACGAACGGATTAATTTCCTGCCTTTCGACACTCTTTTCACATTTTTAGCCTCTTACTTCCAGAGGAGAAGAGGTACATACCTATATAAATATATATATAGGGAATTCCCTATATTTTATAGGGAATTCACTCAGAAAACGGTGCTTTTGACGCAATATCTATGATCATCATCATTCATCATTCATCTAAACCATTAAAAACTTGCGGTCGGCTTATATGTATATATTATGTGTATACATATAAGCCGACCGCAAGTTTTTAATGGTTTAGATGAATGATGAATGATCATGATCATAGATATTGCGTCAAAAGCACCGTTTTCTGAGTGAATTCCCTATAAAAGTGTGAGAAAGAATTAACTATTAGCAGGAGCCTATAGAAAACAACTAGTTGTTTTCTATAGGCTCCTGCTATTAGAAACAAACTAGTACGAAAAAAAATGGTTGTTGATTAAATAACTAGCTTAGCCAACCATGTTCCATGATACAGTAATAAAGTCATAATTTCCAATAATGATAAGATAGATAAGATAAGATTTATTTGCCACCAAAAAGCAAAACGGCAAGAAAGGGTCGAAATCAAGCGACCACTTAACATCTTACCGGAAAATTATATACGATAGGCTAAAAGGTAAAAGAATGCAATATCAAAGATATTTTGTCTAAACGATAAAATTTTTTGATATGTTTTGCGGTAGTAGACTACTGTACAAGTGGAATGTATTCAGGGACAAAACTCTGGGCGTTGCAAATGTGACTTTAAACAGCCACCATTAATAAGTCGTCTGAATACATCCACTGATGGGGCCATAACAATGTTTTCGCCCAGAGAGTTCCAAACTGGAGCAATACGAATACTAAAAAAAGACTTCCTACAGTTTA
>JAHWFP010053041.1:0-35214 GCA_023313725.1 Lithobius niger | reverse complement strand
CAACTGGCAGTTGGCCATGAATTATTTTGTAAGTCAAAATCAGGTCTGCTTTCAGCCTGCGAAGCTCCAGAGAGTCCAGCTTTAAGAATTCTAAGCGTTGAATATAGGATTTCCCATACATTTCAGGCATGCATTTCGTAAATCGTCTTTGGACTGCTTCAATTTTGTCAATATCCTTCAAAAGCTTGGGCGACCAGACCTGACACGCATATTCAACGGTTGGGCGAACGTACACCTTGTATGCTCGAAGGATGGTGTGTAAGTTTCCAGATGTAAAACAACGGCGCACAATGGCGGATCGGCACTATTGAAATATGATTGCAATGGGTGGATATTTTGAGGTCTGAGTTAAACCACACTCCAAGGTCTTTAATTGTAGTTACATAATTTAATACTTTTGTACCTAAAACGTAATTTGGAGGGGTTGTTACATTGCCAACTTGAAAGCAGAGGCATTTATCTTCAGATAATGGCAGTTGCCAAGTTTCCGACCACGTTCCAATAAGGTTTATTTCATGCTGGAGAGAGTATGCGTTAGAGACTTCAATAATTGGAGCATGCAGCTTGAGGTCATCTGCAAACATTTCTTGGCTCACATTGCTGTCCTTGCATGACATGTCGTTTAGAAAAAAAAACGAAAAGCAGAGGGCCCAGAACAGAGCCCTGGGGCACACCACTAATTACTTTCTTACTTTCGGAGAAATTTCCACCAATAACAACTCATTGGGAACGGCCAGTGATAAAAGCCTTCAGCCAATTTAGGAGTTCTCCCCTGAAACCATAATGGTCCAGCAAAAACAAAAGCTTTGAATGTACCACAGATTCAAATGCTTTTTTAAAGTCGAACAGGATAACGTCCGTGTTAATACCAATGTCAGCAGCATCAGACCACTTATCAAGTGCCAGCAATAGTTGATGGACTGCGGATCGACCAAACTGATTATTATTGATGATATTGAAGTTTTTTGCATGCTCCATCATCGCACGGCGAACAATTGTTTCCATAACTTTACATGGTACAGACGTTAGGGAGATCGGTATATAATTTGTGGGGTCAGCAGGGTTTTCCTTTTTAAAAACTGGTACAACATTTGCAGTGGACCAGATGTGCGGTATGATACCCGTTGAGAGCGAGAGATGAAAGATAAGACGTAATGGTACAGCAATTTGAATGCAGATTTGTTTATAAAAAAAAAAAGCAGACAGACCCTCTGGGCCGACAGCTTGACTTGGTTTCATTTGCTTCATGGTCGCGATTATTTCTTCAACAGTAAAATTTACACTTGAGCAACTTAGCTCAATTCGGGCAACATTCAAATTTTCGGTGGGAGGGGTTTTCGGATGGCAGGGGTTTTTGCAACTTAACATAACTGTTCCATATTTAAAAGTTCTAAATCATTTTCGACTATCTATGGCCATACAACTTTAAAGAATTTCTTGCAATTACAGGGGATAAAAAAATCCTTAGGTTCGGATGCTCTCCTCTGCATTTGCGAAGTTGAAGTACCCTTTTTTTTTCTCTGTCACCATCGTCCAATGGATCTAAAGCTGTTGACACATTTAATGCATTAATCCGTTTGAAACTTCCATATTTTTCTTCGTGATGGCATTGCTGGAAACTCAAGTGATCCATTGTACATAAACTTGAGCCTCTTCTGGTCTCTTTTCCATGTCCTTATCCAGTGGTGATTTGCCAAAATCGAGTAATAGGTCTTTAGTACTAGATTTTGCCGTTTTCAAAGCTAGTAACTTTGTACCCACTTCGCTATTTGTGTTTCAGCCTGGGTACGACATAAGCTGCCTTCTGATTCATGAACTATAACCTCTTCCTCCTGACTCATGAACTGTAACCTCTCCCTCCTTGTTTTTATCCAGAAATGGATTTTTAACAAAACCTGATAAATTCCAGCTAGTTCACCAACTAGAATCAACGTTACAAACTGTGCCTGTGTCCGCAATACCTTGGTAAAGCAGCTGTTGTAGACTACATGCCATCTGCAAGGAAGTTGTTGTTGAAATCTATGAAGCTGAAGACATGGATAGTATCATGACCCTCTTTTACTTGGAAAGCTATCTGTCAAGCTTGCCACAAAAGCAAGCGTGTAGACATTATTTTTGGCGTGAACTAGGAGAAAAGTGTAAAGGGGTTTGAAAGGTCCATGCATTCAAAGAAAGCTTCTTATCTGTGGAATATGGAGCAAAAATAATAGCCCGCTGCATCCTGTAGATACTAACGTCTATTGGGCTTCGTCTAAAGAGAAAGAAATGTCGCAATCATTCTTTATTGACTAGTTATCTCGTAAAGAAGCTTTCGAAAAGAACTCAGTTCACACTTTTCTGGTTGGAGTGCTAAACGGAGATAGCCAATATGCTTGGCTATTAAGCATGGGATCACTGAAGAATGGCTTAGTTTACCATCTCATCTTGAAGAAGCAGATGACAGAATGCTAGCCCATTTTTTCTCGTATACCATTTACTTCAAAAGTGAGTGAAGTCGTGATTTGTGCTACCGTCAATTACGTCTTTGTTATTGCACTGTATCATTACCAAGGCAAATGGAAGAACCATGACTTTAAAACTTTAGATTGCCTTTGGAGTGGGAAAAACTTCCCGGCGTATTCCACTTCACTCCCTTGTTACTGACAACAAAGTACCATACACTATTGGACATCTTGACCAGAAATTCATTCTGCAACAGGATACGATACCATTAGCAAAGTGGGTACGAAGTTGGCAGCTTTGAACACGGCAAGATCTAGTGGTGAAGACCTGTTACTCGATTTTGGCAAGGCACCATTGAAAGAGGACATGGAAAAGAGAACAGAAAAGGTTTTTCTCTTGCACTTGCCTCAAGCTTATGCACAATGGATAATTGAGTTTCCATTAATGCCATCACACAAAAAAATGTGGAACTTTCATATGGACCATTAAATGTGTCAACTGGATTAACTACATTGGGCTTTGGTGACAGATAAAAGAGGGTACTTGTAACTCAGCAAATTCAGAGGAGCATCCGAACCTGAAGATTTTCCTGGGCCCTGTAATTGCAAGAAATTCTTTTAGAGAAGACGTATGGTTCTAGATGGTTGAAAACGATGTGCCGTGACTTTAAAATTTAAAAAACAGCCCGGCCGGCTAAAATGGTTTCTTTTGCCAGAAAAATACTTAACCTTGTTAATTTTAGCATTACATTGGTCCTCAATGTTGTTTCCCTGGAAGTTTCTTAGCTGTATACTGTATCATATCAAAAACCAAAACTGGTAAAAGGGGCTGCCAAGTTCCGAATGGTTCGGCCCTTCAAAGGAGTGATATCAATACACCAAAACATTCGCCAAGTTAATCGAACCGCTTAATAATTCGAAGGTTAAATGAAAACTAGAACATTGCTACTTTCGGTAGCAATGTTCAAGTTTTCATTTAACGTCCAAAGTATTATTCGGTGCGATTGAGTTGGCGAATGTTTTGGTGTGTTGATATCACTTCTTTGAAGGGCCGAACCATTTGGAACTTGGCGGCCCCTTTTACCAGTTTTGGTTTTTGATATGATATCACTCCTTTTTTTTTTAATTGTGTATTGACTCAACTCCACTACCGTGCAGATGAGTAATAAAGTGCCACGTCAACAAGAAATTGGTTTTCAACAATTTGCTACTACCTTTTGCCTATAGGCCGAACCATTCTCAACTTAGTCACCTATTTATTGGCTTTTGGTTTGGTTTTAATTTTGTTGTAATTACAAAGAGCATCAGTCGTCAACACCATGGCTGATTCCTCATGGGCCAACCCAAGGCGTCTGGGTGAAGGTCATCACCTTGGGTCCCCACTACCACATGTCCCTCTAAAAAAGCGCGATTTCATATCCCTTAACCGTGCCACGGTAAGGTTGCTGTCATAATGAAAAGAAAGCATGAATCTGGTACCCAAAACCATCCCAAAAAAAAAAGGATGAAAGAAGATTTTTCTTGAACATTAACATGAACGCATCGTATTGCTAAATAAATTTCTCAAGAGTATGTAAAAACAGTAGAAGCCAGATAAGCCAGATAAGGCAGTGATGAACAGTAAAATGCTTCAGCTTCCGGGGCCCCCGGACCCCGCTGGGGGAGCTTACAGCGCTTCCCCAGACCCCCTTGCTGGCTATGTTCGGCCCCCTCTCACAATTTGTTTCTTGCTGCGTCTCTGTAGACGGGGGCACCAAAATCAACTTTGCCCCCCCCCCTAGTTAACATAACCTTGCTACGGCACTGCCCATTCCCCATGTGGAGCACCAATTACTAACACGATTGATACGAGCCTGGAGGGTAACAGCATCAAGATGCGTGCAGACTTTCCTTAACAAAGTGCTATCGTCAGCAAAAGCCGACCCATCACTACCAGTAATATCCATCAAGTCATTCATGTGCACAATGAAAAGAAAAGGTCCACACACAGAACCTTGTGGAACTCCTGAGAGCACATTTTGCCTACTTGAAGCTACTCCGTTAATAACCACACACTGAGTTCTGTTACTTAAAAACGAGGCAAACCAATCAGCCATGTGACCAAGTCCATAGCCACGCAACTTATGTATAAGCAAAGCATGAGGGACCCTATCAAAAGCTTTTTCCAGGTCCATGCTAACAATTGTCAACCTGTCCTCCCCCCTGGACTCCTTCAGCAATTTTGTGGACAAGTTCAACCAAAAGAAGATTAGTAGAGGCCCCCTCCCTGAATCCAAACTGATTTTCCCGAAGCAGATTTTTCTTCAGTAAATAACAAAGACAATGCTTAACAACAATATGTTCGAGCATTTTGCAAATATTAGACGTGAGAGAAATAGGGCGATAGTTGTTTGGGTCTTGCTTGTCTCCTTTTTTATGCAAGGGCACAACAGATGCAGTCCGCCATTTGAGCGGCACGTAACCACTGCTGATAGACTTTTTAAAGATAAAAACAATGTACCTAGCACTGACTTCAGCAGAAAGTTTAAGTACAGTAACCGGCACCCCACCAGGGCCTGAAGATTTTGCACTATCAAGATTTTTGATAAGGTTCAAAATGCCCTCGTAAGACACTTTTACATCATTGATTTCGTCAGGGAGATCAATGCCAAAAAGAGGAAGAGGGCTAGTTTCATCGAGAGTGGAGAAATTCTTAGCAAAGGTGTCATTGAGAGTATTTGCCATAAGTTTGTTTTCGACAATGCACACACCATCCACCATTAACTGAGAAACAGCAGATTCAGTTCCGTTGAAGTTATGAATGTAATTCCAAAATTTTTTTGGCTTCCTTGCATAATCACTGCAGAGCTTTTCAACATAGATTTCTCTGTTTTCAGTCATTTTATCCACAATTTGCCTACTAATTTCTTCAAGTTGGTGAAGGTGATCAGGAGAGTAATTAGTAATTACCTTTCAGCAATTTACGAATTTTCGATCTTTTGTTCATTAATTTCCTTGTTTCCTTACAAATCCAAGTGTTCGTAGAAACTTTCACACGCCTCCTAGGCACCGACAATTCGACAGCACTATTCAGGTCATTCAAGAAGCAGTCGACTAACTCGTCCAGACCAACATTTTGTGAAACAAACTCATTATAGCTAACTTCCAAGAGCTGAAGAAGCTTAGCTTTATCCGCAAGCTTGTAGTCCCACCTGTCGAACTCAGTACTATTTTGCGATGAAAAAGTCTTTGAATCAAAGGAAGTGAACACAATTTGATGATCACTAAATTTCTGCAGCACGTCCACCTGTAAAGGATGAGAAATATCAGTAAAAATAAGATCGAGTATGCTCATAGTACTGTTGAAGATACGAGTTGGCTTGTCCACGATTTGCTCCGTCCCAGACACTTCCATCATAGTTAACGCAGAATCCAGGAACTCGTGAGAAAAATTCTTATTTTGCAAGATCTCGCCAGTGGCCCAATCAAAACCCCTGATATTGAAGTCACCAGCAACAACAATGTTGTCAACTCTTTCTTGAAGTTTAGTAGTACAATGAAGGATGTTGTTAAAGATATCCACATCACTTTCAGGCCTATAAGCAGCTACAATTCCAAGGGTCCAACCATTCACCTTAACTGTACAACAACAAATTTCACTGTTATGGCCAGAGTTGTCCACACTACCACTGGACAAGGACTTGTGCACCATAATAATAACACCACCTTCATGTTCCGATCTATCTTTTCTGTAAGCACGGTAATTTGGTGGCACAATCTCCTTATCATTAATATCATTGTTAAGCCATGTTTCCGTACCAACAATAATACTGGGCATGAACAAGAACAAAAAGCCTGATGCCCTTATTTTTGATACTACGGCAGTTAATAAGCGCAAGTGAGAGTCAATCTTTCTTTGAGGATGGTTCAGTGATCATACTTTGCTTCGTCGCAGGTTGACTAGACGTGCTTTCTGCAATTGGCTTTTGTTTTTTTTTTTCTATCTTCAGCAGCCTCTCTTCAGTCTCTCGCTTCTTGCCTTTCTGATGGAGTGCGGTCTGGGGAAATACCAACCTGCTTTTCTCCAAACCTGATGTCACGACATTTAAAAGCCCTTGCCAACACAGCATTTCTCTCCAACTGGTTCCTAGCCTTTACCAGGATAGGCCTAATAAATCCAGGTTTACGAGGACCAAGTCTCATTACATCCTGTGGTTTTACATCTGGCACCTCATATGCCTTATATACAAGGTTTTGTAACGTAGTTGCTTGATGTTCTTTACGGAGGTTGTGAAATTGTGAAGTAAGCCCATTTAATAACGTAAAGTATAGGCCTGGTTTAAATTCTTTGTGTAAATTAATGACAGTAAGTAAGCTTCATTAATTCAAAGTGCGGCCTAATTAAGATCTAAGGAAGTTATAAAGTTGATTTTTTTCTTCTCTTGCAAAAGTGTAAAGGTTGGAAGATCGTTTGATTTTGATCTTGTATTGCATTAATGTTTTAGTTTTGAAATAGGTAACGACCCAGCACCATTGTTGTGACTTATTTTTTTTTGTCATTGCAAAATAGGATTTTCCTTTTAACCCCAGTTTTAAGTGGCGTAGTCTCGCAAACTAATTCAGTTGTATTTTGAATTAATCAATAATGGAAGACTTATTGCGCTCTTTGCTTAAACCCGATTTAATTGACTTGGCCAAACAAAATAACTTGACCTCAACTGGTACAAAGGCAGAAATTATAGCCACGTTGGTTAGTGCCATAACCGCAAAACAAATTGAAGATGATGACATTACTGATTACATCAAAGTACGGCAGAGAGAAAAAGAGCAACAAGAACTCGAAAAAAGACGCATCGAGGTTAAAGAGCGTGAACATGAACGTTGGCTGGCAGAAAATGGGTCCAGTGGTGCCACGCCCACTGGCAGCTGGGGTAGTAATAATAACTACGATATGTCAAAGATCATGGCTAGTTATGAGGAAAGCCAAGATTTCGGGCTGTTTTTAATCAACTTTGTAAGAATGTGCGAGAAGCTTAAGTTTTCTGAGAACACTTGGGTGTTTAGACTCATGACTGTTATTCCAAATAAATCTATGGAAATACTTGCACGTGTGTCTCCATCTGACAGCGACAATTACAAGTTAGTAAAGCAATCTCTATTACGGAAGCACAGGTTAAATGTAGAAACCTTTAGGCAACGTTTTCGTCATGCTTCACGTAAGCCTATAGAATCATACGCAGAACATGGTTACACTTTGGTAGCAAATCTTGCATCACGGTTGGAAGCTAAACAGTATGTAAATGATTACAAAGGTACATTTGAACTTATTGCTCTTGAACAGTACTTGCGTTCAATCCCGCAGGAGTTGCGATTGTATCTGTTAGACCGGGAAAACATTTCTACTGTTGAAGAGGCTGCGCGGGTTTCAGATGAATGGGAAATAAGACGCCCACGCAAGCCAAACCCGCCATTTAACAAAGAAAGGTTTAAGTATAATGGAAGCAATTCGGCGCAAAAACCAAATGATGCGTCAAATGAAAAAAGCTACTACAATGCCAGTAAACAAAAGGATGATGAACGAGACAAGGCAGTAACAAATAAAGACAATGAATTGTCAAAGGAATTAAATAAACGTAGACCTGTTAGTTGTTGGGGCTGGGGCTTGTCCGGCCATGTAAAGTCACAATGTAAGTCAGAGGTAGATAATGTATTGTTGTGTCGTAACAACGCTATGCAAGAAGACCTACTAGAGCCTTACAGACTTGATTTGTGTGTAAACGGCATAAAGACAATAGGCCTAAGAGATTCCGGAGCCACTTATGATTTAATTGACGTATCACTCGTTAATGAAAATGATTATACTGGCGAATGTGTATGGTTGCGTCCAGCACTTTCAAAAACGCCCGTTTGCGTTCCTATTGCAAAGGTGAAACTACAAGATGAGAAATTTGGTTGCTGTTATGCGCTAGCTGGGGTCACTAATACCCTTCCAGACGATTTTTCTTATCTACTCAGCAATCGGAGCCATGCTTTGTTACAAACAAGTAAGGAAGGGGTAGAACCGCTGGTTGTTAACGCCTTAACTCGTTCTGCAGTTAGAAAAATGAAGGAGAAAACGGACGAAATCGCCCCAAAGACAAATGCCAGTGAAAGGGCTACAGATAAGTCAGTCAGCCAGGAAAACCCATTAAGCAGGAAAGAAAGAAGGGAGGAAGGAGGGGGAGACCTGATGAAATTGGCCCCAGCTAAAGGGAGTGGTATTGAGGAGTTGGTGGGCGTTTCTAGGGAAGATTTTATAGAGGAACAAAAAGAGGATACCTCATTGTGCAGATTAAGGGAAATGGGGGATTCTGATGAGGTAATAAATGGAGTGTCGTATTACACAAGGAACTGTAGGTATTTTCAGCCTAAATTAAAAATAACAAGTTCACAGTTGGTGATTCCAACTAAGTTTAGGGCCAAATTAATTGCTTTGGCACACAGTAGTCCATTTGCTGGTCACATGGGAGTGAGGAAATCTAAACTGAGGTTTTTGCTGGAATATTATTTTCCCCGTTGTTTCAAGGTCATTGAGGAACCTGTAAAATCATGTGACGTTTGTCAACATGTGGGGAAACCTACTGATGTTGGGAGGGCACTGATGAAACGTGTACCTGTGATCACAGAGCCATTCAAACGCATGATTTTTGACGCAGTTGGGCCTTTGCCAAAAACTGAGGAAAATCACCGCTACCTACTAACAATGGTGTGTCCTGCAACAAAGCTTGTTGAGGCAATCGCAATGCATAAGGCGAATTCGGAAACTGTTGTTGATTCCATGATGGAGATTTTTTGTCGTATAGGCTTTCCTTCTTTTTTGCAAAGCGATCTAGGAACCGTTTTTACATCAGAACTTAGCACTCTATGGTTAAAAAAATGTGGTGTGCACATCATTCATTCATCACGTGCAAGGCCACAAAGCAACAGCATAGAACGGTATTACCGCACTATTAAAAGCATTTTAAAGGCACTGTGTTTTGAACACAAGGAACAATGGCACAAATTTATTGCACCTGCACTATTTGCAATGCGAAGTGTACCTAACGAATCCACTGGGTTTAGTCCTGCAGAATTAGTGTACGGAAGGGAGTTGAGGTCACCTTTACGACTCATAAGGGAATGTTTGGAAGATGAAGCCACAAACAGTGGTGCGTTATGTGCATGAATTGCTGGATCGTTTTCAAAACACCAGAGAAATTGCAGAAGAAAATATGCTGAGAGCACAGGACAATTCAAAGGCGTATTTTAAAAAGTCTGCACGTCATCGCAGCTTTGAAGTAAATGACAGGGCGTTGGTTTTACGTCCACATTTGGCCAACAAACTTGAAGTACAGTGGCAGGGTCCCGAAGTTATTGTTGGAAAGGTATCAGATACTAATTACATTGTAGTTGCAACAAAGGGGAGGAAGAAACATTCTTTGCTTCACGTTAACTTGTTAAAACCTTATATTGAGCCACAACTAATCATCAATACTATGGTGGCTGAAGAGGAGCCAAATGAAGTAGATGACTGCCGTAACGCATTCCCTGAGTGGGAGGGGACAGGTGACGAAAGGTGCTTATCACCACAAGAAGCATTGGCATTATCCAAGCATGCAGATGAATTACCTAGCTATATGAAGGAAGATTTGCTTTAGGTTTTTGAGCAGGTACCAGGTGTGTTTTCTCTCATGAAAAACTCACATAATTGAACATGATTTTGAACTGAAGGAAGATAAAATTATTTCATGTATGCCGTATCGTTATGGAAAGAAACAGCGGGAGCTAATTGAAGCTGAAGTGAACAAAATGAAGAAATTAGGAATCATACAAGAAACAAACGGCCCTTATGGAAGCCCCATGATAATTCATGAAGAGCCAGGAAAGGAGCCACGCCCTTGTGTTGATTATCGTACTTTGAATGGTGCTGCAGAGAGTCAGCCTTTCCCAATCCCCTACATAGAGGATCTCATTGAGAGGGTTTGCGCAGCAAAGTTCATAAGTACGCTCGATTGTGCAAAAGGGTACTGGTAGATAATGAATTCTCCTCGTGCCAGGCGTTATGGTGCTATTATTACACCTGGAGGGAAATTTGAGCCTGTTCGAATGCAATTCGGGGACAAGAATGCAAATTTCACGTTTCAGAAACTTATGAACATTGTTTTAAAGGACCTAGAAGAATTTAGCGCAGCATTTTTGGCACTGCAGTGTATTTGCAAGAATAGAAGGAACATTTACAGCATTTGTTGACTGTCTTGAAGAGAATTAAAGAGGCAGGATTAACAATTAATCCGAGGAAATGTCAGTTTGGCAAAGCGGAGGTTTTGTATCTTGGTCACGTCGTTGGTTCAGGCAAACAGAGGCCTTCTGACATTAAGGAAGTCGTACGCAAGTTTGGCAGGCCTCAAACAAAGTCTGAGATCATAATCATATTGGGATTATGTGGGTACTACGGCCATTACATTCCTTCATATGCAGAATTGACGAGCCCACTTACAGATGCACTGCGGAAGCATGAACCAGATCACGTGGTTTGGAGTGATGAGAAAGAAAGAGCTTTTCAGGGCTTAAAGGAGGCCTTGATGAAGAGACCAGTACCTGCGGTCCCTAATTATGAGCGTGAACAGACGGACTGTTCAGGACGAGGAATGGGCGCAGTGCTTTCGCAAGTCAACGAGGAGGGGGAGGAGCACCCCTGTACTTTATCTTTCAAGGAAGCTGACGCCTAGGAAAATGGCCTACTCAGCCGTCGAATTGGAATGCGCAGCCATTATCTATGCAGTCAGTAAAGTAAAGCCTTACATTTTTGGAGCACATTTCATCATTGAAACAGACCACAGCCCGCTCCGGTGGTAAGCTCAAATATCTCAGAAGAATGGTCGGCTGCTACGTTGGAGCCTTAGTTTGCAAAGGCTAAACTACACTGTGCATCGTAAGAAAGGAAAAGCTCACACGAATGCTGACACGCTTAGCCGCTATTGTATAAACGTTTTGAGGTTTTTAACGTTGTTTGGCTAAGCTCTCATTCAATTTTGATATTTCCAACTCGTAGTTACCTTTCTTTATGTGTATTAATCTTTTGTAGATTTATTTTGGAAATATTAACTTAGCAAATTTGCTTATCTCAATCTGTGAGACTTATTTTTTTTAATGTTCCTTTATGCATATATATCGTATTTTAATGTAGTATTTTAAGGGAATAGATTATGCCTAGCAGAGATCAGTGTTAAATGATTTTTTTTTTTAAATTCATACTTTACATTGCGTTGTTTATGTGAGTAACCATGGTTTTGCGGTGGCATCTTTTTACTCACTTTCATGCATGTGGGTGTCTTGGTGAAGATCTTGCCAGGTGTAGGGGAGAAGCTAAAGTGTTGGGACTCTAATGAAATGATGAACAGTTATCCGAGCAAATGCCTTCAATGTGTGTTAAACCTTCCCCAGTAAAGAACATTTCCTGCCCATTTTAAAGTTGTGAGTTCGTCATATCTAAACTATTAAGTTTTCAACCAGTTGTGCACTTGCCATTCAATATTCTTCGGACCATGCCAATTAATATTGAAAGATCTTACGGCGGGGATTCTGTTGCGTCCGGCTGTATTTCCCGAATGTTGTTCATTAGCAGTAATGGTTTTATGGCACTGTTTTCGTTGTCCTAAAACGTAGGATGGTCAAAGAGTTTGCCGCCTTTTGTGAAGAACATGTGTCCAGCCCAGATGGGGGTGAAGCCATAAAACATTTGCCTAATATGGGAAAACACAAGAACCCTTTTGTGTCTATTGGTGAACTTTTGCGTATGTATGGGACTTTAGGAGGAGTTGGAAAAGAGAAAATGGTTTGAGGAGACACTCTTGACTGGGACCAAGAATTGGTCAAAAAAGTTTTATGGAGAAAAGTTTTAAGAGTAATTCTTGAATGAATTTGGATTTTTTAAAAGAAAAATGCCTTCTGTACAGAGGGCAAGAGAAGGGTTCGTCATGAGATAAGGAGAAAGACGAAACCAGGTAAACCCCTCTTTAAGATATGGATCCTAGAGTGGTCACAGGTTGAGGCGAGTTCAGTCTTCTGCCTTCTTCTTCATCGTTGATGTTGTCCAACTTATTGATGTCTTGGGTGCTGCCGAAAGTGGAGACAAATAGGATTTCATGTTGATTGTTTATCTTCAACGTGATGCATGATGGTTGTTGATTGAACATTGATGACGAGTTGATTGTTGATTCCACTTGTTATCCAGTTTTCATGTTGATGAAAGAATTGCTTTCATCTACTTCAGAAGTGGTGGTTTTGTAGAGGATTGGATCTTAATGATGTGTCAGGAGACAGAACTCTGCACTTTTCTGGTTGTTAGGACAGGAAGTTTGATGCGTTCTAATTTCCACTTCTTTCCTAGGACGTTTTGCGTGAAGTTTTCAAGGTGGACTCAGCTGATGTTTAAAGTTCGTGTTCCTATTTTGAACGGTTTTGGAAAGATTTTGTTGCTGGGATCGAGTAATGTGGTGGTGATTCAAGATGAAAGTTGTTGAAAGATTCTTAATGAAAAGGTTCCTTTTTTTCTTATCCTTACAGATGTTCTGTGTTTGGAGATCATTGGTGGGATTGAGCCGATGTGGTGGTGATTCCAGTTGAGAAATTGCTTGAATAAATGCTTGAATTTCCATGGTTTCTGAAGGATTTCCAAAATCCATTTTCGACACAGCAGTTAGAACCTCGGATTATGGAATGTTAAAATTTCATGGGCTTGTGGAGCTGCAGCCGGTAGGTTGAAAAACCCCACGTTTTCACAACCAGGACCCGTTGAGAAGGGGTCCCTTGTCGAGTTCCAACGATTTGCCTTGCCTAAGGAGTATGCCACTTATGTCAAGGATGCATGAGCAGTGTGGTTGATTGGCCATAGGTGGCCAGTTGTTTGAGATCGTAGTTGACAGGCTTTGGAGAGGTGGGCATGTGGAGAAGGCAATCAGGGTATGTAGCTTCGACTGTTTGAAGTCCGAAAGAGGATTGGTGGAAGGGACTGCTTTATTCCGAAAGCCTTCCTCGAAGTGGCGAGATAAGCGACACCTTATTCATTTGAGGTGATCATTGGAAGGTCGTGTTGAGTGAACGAAAGGGACGGGCAGAGGCCCATCTTTTCGATGCGAGGTTGGGGAGGAGTGAAGGTTGTATTCATCGCTTGAGCCTAGCAACGGGCAATGTTGCACCAATGGCCGGGAAAGTGGTGTGGAAGGCTGGCAAAAGAGAGCACTGACGGAAGTTTTTGCTGGAGAGGACCAATGTTCCTTAGCGGGAGAAGGCCGGGATGGATGAGATTGCTTGTGGCTGTGACCCCAAGTGTGGTGTGGGTCTGCCGAGTCGAAGGAGTGGTTGATGCTAGTGGTCTAGGTTTTAACTGCTTGCGATGGAAATCGTGCGTGGTGCGATCCATTAGTTGGTAGGTTAGGTAGGGCAAAAGAGACCCAAAGAGGGCAAAAGAGGCATTTTGGCAAAGAGTTGCTGGTTGGCCCCCAGGGATGCCATGGAGAGTGAGATGAAAACTCGAGTGGCGAGTCGGGAGAAGTGCGTACATGGTTGTGCTTCCTCTTGGGAGTGATGCTTTGGCTTGAGCTTGAACATGGCATACGCTTCTTATACAGCGCAAAGACTGTTCTTGATGAGGAGGAGCCGCGAGATCTGGCCGGGTTGGACCGGGGAGCAAGAGACATGTTGACCGTGTTGCTAGCGGGGTGGGTGGAACAAGGACAGTCGACTGGCATGCCGAATGAAGTGAAAGAGGCTTGTCTGAGCTGGTAGGAGCGCCCTGCGGTGATAGTGATACGTTGGATGGCTGGCAGAAGGTCTGGCGGGTGAAGAGGTTGTCTTCCAGATGGAGACATCCTTTTAGGGCTCCATAATGCTTCTTGTCATTCGGTCGGTGGGAAGTTCCAGACGAAACTGGTTGATTTGCCGACTTGTCTTTGGCCGGTCATGGTGAAACGAAAGGGAGTTCCAAGGCGGCCACAGATGAGCAGGGGCAACCTGAGGAACTTGCGTCTGAGGAAAGAGAGATCCAGTCACACTGTGATGATGAGGAGATACGGAGATACTTCAGTGGGCATCCATGAGTCCAGCAGATTCAGCTGCAGTTGCCGTGGTAGACGGGGGAGGCTCAGGAACAGCAGTCGATGAGAGTAACTGGGTGGAATGCTCCATTAGGATTGCATTGATTGCGATGAGCCATAGTGCGGTGATCCAGATGAGGGTGCGGCTTGTTTTCTTAAGACGACAATGTTTTGATGATTGCTTCAATTTAATGTGGCACAACGAAGGAGAGATTTGTGGTGGCCATGGATATTGGAAGACCGCCGAGGGTCTTGCCTGTATGTCTTGTCGTCTAGTGACATTTCAAGAAATGCAAGGTAGTGAGGGTCAAGACGGCTTGAAGGTTTTTGTGTTCAAGACGATTACCTTTAGTTAAATGAGATGCAGAGCCAGTAAGGAGAGGATCTGGGCAGCATGAACACCGGCTTGAATGTGTTGACTTGTTTCGAGTATCTTCAGACGAGATGGAAGGGAGATCAAGGGCAGCTGTGATGTCACGAAAAGCCATGTGAGACACCAGCTTGTTCAGGTTGGCTCAGGGCTCCCACACCATAATTGCAAATGTTTTTTTCAATATTATGACAAAACGGATCCAAATTTTATGACAAATCGGCATCTTGTTTTCACTTTTAAACAACTTGAGGACAATTTTAATCCAATTTTTCGAAAGTCCAGAAAAATTCCGAGTTTGTCCCTTCCTTTTTGTTTTAACACACTTGGTGTTGGCCGAGGAGAAGGCGACTTTGGAAAATATAAAAATGTGGTTTTCAATTTTCATGACACTCTCCAAAGTTCTGAAAAAGAATCATGAACCTCCTCCGGCGTCTAAGGTCCAAAATAATATGACTCACCCTTAAGAAAGCTCAGGCTACCTGTGGATGATATTCTATAGCCAAATGACTTCCAAATGTTTGGAAATACATCACATTTTCAATGAAAGGAAAGGAAACGGTGGTCTAATGCATGATCTTGGAAAATTCAAAGATGTGGTTTTCAGACCTTGTTTGTAGCCTATCCCAGACTTTTTTTTTTTAGAAATGGAACAATAGAAGTTAGTCTTCAAAACCTAGTAAACATTACAAGATGGAGGAATTCGTGCCCCAGACACCAAGGTGTTTATTAGAAATCTTGCATTCCTTATGGGCCACTTGTGAGAAAAATTCGTCCCCGTATTTGGAAAATTTGACGACGTCTTGGTTTTATACTGTACTCCTAGATGCAGAAGATTACAACAGACGCATGTTGGAAAACATCCACGGATCAAAACCCTAAACTTGTGGAACGAATCACTATTACTCACGAGGACGAAAAAGGAGGTGAAATTACATTCCTCAATGTCAAATTAACCAGAAAAGGCGACCAAATCTCCTACCCCCCTTACTGAAAACCAACCCACATCGGAAGAGGAATCCTGTATACATCCACAACCCCTCCTTAGAACAATGCTCTCAAACGCACTCACGATAATCGTGGAACATACTTCCTCACCCCAAACTGCAAGGAAATACCTAGACGAAGCAAAGACAACTTCCTCAATTAGGGGTACCCCACTAGTATAACAAATGTCGAAACCAAGAAATTCTGAGCATAAGGAATCGATGAAAAGAAAAGCAGCCACACTCAGATCAACCAAAAGCATAAATGACCTACATGCCATGAATATGCGAGTGAGTGGAAAAAGTGCTAAGAATGCAGGGAGTCGAATGCTGAAACAGATACCCTCCTAACTTATGAACCAGACAGGGTCCACCTACGTAGATTCGAGTCTAGTTCATCCCAAAAATTGCCACAAAACTTAGGGAAAATGGAAGCAAGACATAGGTGGGTAAGCACCAACCGCCAATTTTAAAATCGCAAGATGCCAACATGTAGGATTTTCAATTATCAGATCGTTCCTGACATTATGAGGATCAACTAATCTCCGAAAATTTCATATAGAATTTAAATTTGATTGTGCCTGAATGATCTCTTAGTGTGAATTTATTTTACAGCATTTTCCAATATTTTATGATACAATACAAAATTGTATGACTTGTGGTAGCCCTCTTGGCTTCCCTAGACGAATTTGGGGGGGGGGGGCCCCAGAAGAGCTGGAATAGTCGTCAAACTCGCCAAGGTGGCGAGTTCTGGCATTCCTGGTTGATTTGCAGACTTGTCTTTGGCCGGTCATGGTGAAACGAAAGGGAGTTCCAAGGCGGCCACAGACGAGCAGGGGCAACCTGAGGAACTTGCGTCTTCTCTCTGCCTTGTGGGGCTGCCCATGATGGATCAGTCGAAGTGGTGCGAAAGAGAGATCCAGTCACACTGTGATGAGGAGATACTTCAGTGGGCATCAATGAGTCCAGCAGATTCAGCAGCAGTTGCCTTGGTAGACAGGGGAGGCTCAGGAACAGCAGCCGATGAGAGTAACTGGGTGGAATGCTCCATTAGGATTGCATTGATTGCGATGATCCGGATGAGGGTGCGGCTTGTTTTCGTAAGACAGCTTAAGCAATCCATGACGGGGTGAAAGGGAGGATCTGGGCAGCCATGTGAATAATCGAGGTCGCATGGACATGTCATCTGTTCGGGTTGTCAATATGCTTCGAGCCGACTTGTAATAAAACGAATGATGATGCAAGGCAGCAGTGATGAGTGATGTTTGTGTGATCGCAGAGTCTTGCATGGCATCATTGACTTGCTTTCGGCCGCACATGGAGTGAAAGACGGCCCGAAAGGAAGAAGCCAGCCGGAAAAGACGGCATGAAGAGGGGAGGAAGCTGGCCTGGAGAGGTCGGTGAAAGAGCAGGGAACTTCATGTGGAGCCAAAGTAGCAGATGACATCAGCCAGCACGAGGAGCGAAAGAGAAAAACGGGAGCTGTTGAGGCAATAGATGGGCACTTGGCTTCAAACCAAGTGAATGACGGTTCATATACTGTAACTGACCTAATTTCACCCAGACTTCTATGCATTTAATTTCTATGGACTCTTAATACGTGGGATGTAAAATAGTTAATTCACGAGTGAAAGGTTAAGACATTTTCAAAAAAGGGTGTACTGTACAAACTATCTCACCTACTAGCTTTTTGCTATGTTGCCAGGGGAGACTTACAAACTCGTGCTGTATCTTGTTCAATTTTGTGTAAAACACGGGTTTTACAATTTTCATACCCAAAACCCTGGAAACCTTACTAGGGTGGTTAAGGAGACGATCTTTCCTGGGTGCCTTCGAAAATTGACTCCAATTGAGTTACTCAGGTTCCTCTTGGATCATAGCTCAAAAGTCAATCCTGATCAAGCATTAGTATACACGATTACTTCACTCCTAGGGAGTTAATACACATGGTCGCGAGATTTTGAGTTACTCCAGGCAGTGGAGTCCATTTTCGAAGGCACCCTTTGCGAGGTGGTTTTGATTGCAGTTTTATAGAGGCTTGTATGGTTCCTTTATGGGGGCATCTAAGACGATGGAAAGGTCCCAATCAGGGACGAGCCGCCTTGTGCACCATCGTTGGCAGCCTTGAAGACAGAGTTAAGGGCTGAGCAGTAAACTAGTATTGTAGACCATTTGAAGCCATTGTTGAAGAGGTCAGTAGAGATTATTGAGTGTTCTGGCGAAGGGAGATTGACTTTCTGCACGACACCAGCGAAACCATTTTTTTCCCCCACTGGCAATAAAAAAATTCTGTTGGCGGGGTCTCCGATTGCTTTGCTCGAGATTTTGATGGTTTGCTCTTCACGAATACCTGCTTCTTTGAGAAGTGTGATGACGGTTCCGAGCACTGGTGTTTGGACTATGAAGAAAATTATTACGAAAGCGTGAGCAGTAACAAAAACATTATAAATTTGATCATCTCCGAAGTTGGCTTCCTTTTGCGATAGAAAGTTTGGAATTTCTGGCCGTCTTCTAGGGTTGTCGATTAGAAATTACAGCAGCTAGCCGATGGCCATTTTAGAGCTATTAGTAGGAAGAGGCCCCAGGTCAACTGTATTTTCAGAACTTGCAACAGCAGTTTGAATGGCGGAAATAGGTAGGCGAATAGATTCGTCCAAGAGAACGACAAGAGCCAGGCATGAAAGTCACTCTTGGTTGAAAACGAGGAAAGCCACCAAATTTATACTTTTAAGGACTTTAATGCAATTTTAGGAGGTTTGCAAAGTTAAAAAACGAGGAAATCGGCTAAAAAGAAAAAAACCGAGGAAAGCTTTCATGCCTGAAGAGCGTTCACTGCCATGCCTGGTCATCTGGGACCGGACTGATGAATTGGGGAAGTCTGGCATTGTGCCTCGTGGCGAATAGGTTGATCATCCAAGTTCGCCATGCGGCGAACAGATAATTACAAATGGATGTCTTTATATTCTCCTGATGGCAGTCAGTGACGCGAGAGCGAGTCTGCGATCACATTTCGATTCACTGTAACGTGTAGAGATAGGAGCGTTGTTCTAAGTTGAATGCAAAGCTTGAAGTTACGTTGTGGAGTTTTCTGGATCTTGTTCCACTTTCTTTCCGAAGATAGGCAACTGCTGCGGTGTTGTCTACTTGAACCTGAACCACTTTTCCAGACACTAGGGACTGAAAGTGTTTTAGACCGTTGATAACAGCGTTTAGTTTGAGAACGTTGATGTGATCTGGGTCTTCGTCTGACCACAGGCCCGATACTTCATGGTTTGCAATGTGTGCGCCCCAATCGTCTACTGAAACGTGTTAGGTGAAGGTCCGGTTAAGGCTCCCCAATCGTCTACTGAAACGTGTTAGGTGAAGGTCTGGTTAAGGCTCGTGAATTGGAACTGCTCGAGAGAGGACATGGACACAAAAGGAGTTTGGAAAGAGGAGGATTCGTCAATCAGGTGCTCGGTGTCAGTCTGATGCTTACCCCAAGTGTCGATGCAATAATGAAAGGGTTTGGTCATCAATCTACCGTAGGAGACACTAGAGTGGCCATAGAATCCAGTTTCCTTATAAGGCAATTTAATTCCATTAGCAATAAGATTTCTTATTGAGAAAGGATTTCGAGAAAGTTGTCACAACTTCTATCCACCTGCCTTCTGAAGGCATTGTTGTTGCAGACGAGAGGTTGAATGCGATGCCTAGGAAGACAAAATATTGGGCATGAACTAGCCTAGATTTTATCCTAAAGCCCAGTGGAGCCATACAAAAACCACGTGGTTGGTGGGGGCTTTCAGCCACAAGTAACCACAATGGCGGAAGGGGTGTCTATTGCATTGAAGGGAAAGCCCCTATCTCCAATGGATTGGTGATTTACCATACAAGTCTCTACGCAAACACCTTGCATCAGCATTACTTTGATCTCATTGTTCCTACATTGGCCGTAACGTCTCGGCTCCAGTCAACCGAACAGAATTTCCTGCATACTGGTGAAAGAGCGCTGCTGGTCTTAGAAATCTTCAACAACGTAAGAGTGCGTTTCCCTCACTCGTACTAAATTCATTTAAATATTGTGCAGCTAAATATCGAGTGCTTCACTGTGACAATTCAATGCGTTATGTCCCATATAATGATGAACGTATTAGATTACAATTAATTTTCTACTTTCCATCTCCGTTACAAATCTCGGATGAAGTTTAGTCTATAGCAGCGTTGTAGATCGCTCAACAAATTGGTGAATGCATTTCAGAAGATGAATCAAACAGCTGTGTTTATAAAAGCAAAAGTGGAGTACGGCGGTACTTTATTGGATTTCGTATGTCGAACACTGTCAATTCACCAACTTTAGTACGGCACAAAAATTTTATATGAAGTAGTACCGCATTTGTCGAAAACACATTATGGTGTTTTTTTTTTCCGGGGGGGGGGGGGTGTAGCTATGAGCCACGTGGGTTTTTTTTTGGGGTCCACAGACGACTGGGTCACAGCAGGAAGGGGGTTAAAAACGGCCACGTGGTTTTTGAATGGCGCAAGTTGACCTAGTAGATTTGATGTGTAATGCAGATTTTTGACGAGTCATTGGATGTTGCTTGGTTTACCTTTGGGATCCGGAAAGCAGTATAATGGTCAGGGTTTGAGCTGCGGTTGTTTCCACCAAGTCAACAGTGGTCGAAAGGACTACTGGTTAATGCAGTTTGTTGGAATACTGCACTTCCTGGTAAGATGAGTCTGTGGCTTGTTAACATCTTTCCCGTAGCCCCGTTTGTTGTACGTTTGTTGGAAAACTGCCTGTTGAATGGTTTGGACTGCTGCTTGAGCTCGTTTTCTTTTGGCTTGCGCGAAATGTCTGTGTGGGGCAAGTTTATGGCAATCAAACAAGCGTTTCGACTTCATGAATGGGTTGATTCCGTAGTTCAGTCTTGGTTAAGTTATGTAGGTTTGATGCAGAGTTCAGGGCTACTTCACGGAGCAGCCAATTCATCGAATGATAAGTACTGAAGCATGCCTTCAAGATCTTGTCATTATCCTTTAATACGAAGGAGATTTTTAAACTTTTTTGGGAATCTGCATGCCAGTGCAGTCCAGTCGAAAAATCCAATTATCCCTTCCAGGTCGAGGGCCTTTGTCTAGTTTAGAAGACTGGCTTTCCCACCGTTGCGTAAGAGTTGTGAGAAGAGTAGAGGATTGACCAAGAACGAATCTTCATTTAGTGCTACGACAACGTAAACTAAAACCAGTTATCAAGCCTGTTGAGTGGTTGTGCTTCATCAGAAGGTTTGCGGAGAAAGCAGCTAGGAATATCATCTTCAGTTTTCAATAATACAGAAAGTTCGGCGGATCATTAATGTCACTAAAATTAGTTCCATCCATTGTCATCAAAATGTGTGTGAACTGAATAATTGTCATGGTCGGAAGCGTAAACAGACAAAATTGTGTGGCCATGTTGGTTTTGGCGCTTCCGTGAAAGTCTTTAGGAATGAGAGAAGCACGGCTTGCCTTGTTGATAGACCTTTCGGTGTCGCTATCGAGTACTGGAGCTTTCGTTATCACATCACGACACGACCCTCTGCGTGAATGCTGTTTCATATTTACAGCATCTTTTGTTTTTGGGAGACCATGGGTGCCGAAAGGAATGCAGAGATTGGAAGACCAAGAACGGCTTTCGCGGAAAGGTAAGAATTACCGCACGGGGATCTGTTCTTACGACGGGGAGCGCACACGCTGATGCTTGCGAGAGGTTGTTGCATCGACCCAGTCTTGGACGTAGAAACTGTCAAAAGAGCAAGTAGAAGAGTGGTAACTGCGAGCAACATTACATTTGGCCCTTTCAAGAGCTCGTTGGTTTCATATTTAGAGGTTCGTCATCTGTAACAGGCTTGGGTGAACAGGGAGATGAGCAGGACAAAGATCCAAGGGGACATTATGGGTGGCAAGCCTGCTTTTCTTGATCTTTTCATGTTGTTTCAATTTTGGCCTCAGTTTGGAGTCAGTTGCCTTGAATGTACATAGTTATGTTTGAAGTTTTTGAAGACTAGGTGAATGCGGTTTTGCAGCAGACGTAGAGGCCTGCCCACAAGGCACAGGCGAAGAAACTCCGACGTGTTGACAGTGGCCGAAAGGCCGTTAGCAGTCTTGTAGGAGAACCAGGCGAACGAAAAGCTGTGAGCAGGATAGGAACGGTTTTCACTGCAGGTGGAAGCCGCTACAAAAGAGGATGCCGAAGAGAAGTTCCTGTGTAGATTACGGCATGAAGGGCGGCGAGGTCATGGATGGGCTAGGTTGTGAGACGAAAGGCTGACAATAGCAGCCAAATCGGCAGAGAGAGGAGAGGAACTCTTCAAGGGCACCTCTTGCTTTTACCATGTCTTTCGTTGATAGATGAAACTCTTGAAAAAAACCAACGTGTGCATACGTCGTCATCGTCGTCGAGAAAAAGAGATGGACGCTTTCGCCCAACAGCCTCTTTTTATAGGAGGCAAGTGTGTTCAGTCTAGAGAGTTGGCAGAATTTATCAATCTTAAGTGGGGAAACTTGCATTCGTGAGTAATAATGCTAAATTTACACGTAATGTACATCTTCGTCAACAATAGATAAGAACTTTTCCCTTTCAGTTCAACTTCCGTAAATCAACAAAAGCAACAACCCTGAAAAAAAATCTGCACATCAATAAATTTAGTATGCAATGCAACCATCTAAAGATAATTAGTTCACCAAACTCAATTACACTTGATGATAAAGCTTCTTTCACACAAGAACTTTATTGAGGTATATTTTGCAAAAGAATTACAGCTTTTCTTGAGGGTTAGATTTCTTTTATTAAGTGTTAAGAACAAACTTGGAAGATTGCAGCAATTCCGCATTACTTTCGCTATGTCACTACAGTGTCCTTGATTAATGCTACAAGCGTTGCCCTGTTCGGGTAAGAGTTCAAGTAACAACGTAACCAACCACGCCAAATTTTCAAGTCCATTAGTGTAAACCATTTTCCTAACAATACCATAGTACAAAATTGTGTCGCTGATTTACCAGCGGAGCAATTAAGCCAATGGGCCCATTCCTGGAATGTTCAGTTTTTAATATAACACAAAATCACAACTGTGCAAACGTGGAAGAAGAAAAAAAAATCAATTAGCGCAAACTATTATAGGCACAGAATTTGAACACGCTCGCTTCTATCCACAAGTTTCAAAAAACAATCGCGGCAAAAAAAAAAAAGATCGTTAGTATCACACTTTCTAACTTCTTTACGAAACTTTTTGCACCAAAGGAGTTACATGCATTTTGTTTATGTGAGTGATGTTACGACTACTGTACACCCGACGGACAGCTACCTAGAGTAGTACACGTTTCTACAGCCTAACACACGCACACACAAATCAGCAACACACCTTAGAACGTAAAATATATATACAGTCAATGTCCTCCTGCCCACTGAAAAATTAAAGATCTACATTTCCGAGCCATGTTTTTGGCAACAATATGTACAGGATCAGAATTGCAATGTCTAGAAGGCACAGCAAAATGGATGTAGGTGGTTGCAACAAGCAGCCATCTTGGAAAACAAATTAATTTAAAGAAGGGAGGGGGGAGCATTCCAGGACAAAAAAAGAAAGTGTAAAAAAAAAAAAAATTACAGCATTGCAATTTGGTCAAACAAAAACCATAAAAACTGGATGATGCTAATGTTAGCAAAAACTACTGCTAAATGTTTATTCTTGTTAAAGCAGAGGCAGTTTTGATCCACTACAAATAGTTCACTAAACGGGTAGAAATACTACATCAGTGGTGGATCTGTTGGAGCTTGCTTTCTGTTCCTAGTATATGCACTTGCACAGGTATCAATGTAATGGTGGAAAACTGGTCCCCCTTCGCACTGATAGTGCGCATAACAGTTCACACCTATTGAATGCATCCAGTAAGGAAAACGAATGGTATAGTAATCTTGCACCAACATTTAAAAGATATCTCAGCAGTTGCATCCGCATGGCATAGCACAAGTAAACTTCAAATTTTTAAAAGTCTTTGAATTGCAGGACAGGCTCTCTTCAAGATAGATCTAAAAAAAGAAAAAGAAAAAAAGAAACCAACAATTCATTTTTTTTTTCAAATACAGAAACAAGTCAAGCATTCTTGGTAGCAGCATTTTTTTAGGCCATGTAAAGTTAATTGTTTGGTTTACAGGCACGTGCGGGTGCCTTAACTTATTGTGGGCCAACATTTTTTTTTTATCCAAATCTTGTTACATCCGCTAAAAAACATTTATGCCAAATATTGACCTTTCTTGACATTTCAGTACACCATTCTACTTTTCAACGGTGCCGATTTTAAGCTTGTAGCTCAAACCATTAATAAATTATTTGACAAAAACTTAAACAAATTTGCTGGCCCTCCAGTCAGGCCTGGCCGAAGTTAGTTTCGACTGCCTAAAGGAAATATGGACACCATTCTGCAAAAATGTGCCAAGCCACATAAACATATTGTTGAGATAAGCGTTAACGTTCTTTATTCATTAAAAAATACAGTGTTGTAGTAGCATTACTGTTCTTCTATATAAAAAAAAAAAAACAGTAATGCTACTACAACACTGATTTTTCAATGAATAAGAACATTAACATTCGTTATCTTAAAAATATGTATGAGGAGGTAGGGTGGATGAAGGAAATGCACATTTCCTTTCTGCAATAGAAATAAATTTTAGCTGGCCTTGGCTGGGGGATAGCAAAGTTATGTTATGCTCCGGTTGGAAAAATACATTACCCAGTGGTAGAAATTGGTATATAGAAAAATAAGCTCATCATGTTAGCCAAATTTCAGGACACATTCAGGAGATTTATTTGAACTTTCAAAAAAAAATTTGCGTGACGGGTGGCTGACTGACTGAACACAATGCTTAGTAACTGCCAAAATCCATGCAGAAGCTTTCTCCTGAATTTCGTTAACGATACGGTGCTAGAGCTTCATCGCATTATCATGGTATTTCTTATGCGGGTACATAAATGAAGGCTTAAATTTTTTTTTAAATGTGATTCATTTCAGAATTTCAATAAATTTCAAGACAATTTCTACCACAGATTGCCTGTAATTTTTGCATTAACAGACGTCAAAATTGGTGGTGGGTACCACTTTGACGGATACCCTAGGATTAAGAGCTGGCTCCCCTAAAAAGTTACAAACTTCACACCGTGTAGAAGACGGATGAGACAGATGGTGGAATCTCGGTTCTGCTGCTTGGTGCTTAAGGTGTTTGACGATACATCAGGGTGCATAGCGAGTTCCAGATAAGGTGGTCAGTTGACTCAAAATGTTGAATTTCATGAATTAACTGACGTGAAAGCCTCATGTCCTTCTCTAAGATGCAGCTGCGAAGATTTCAGGAACCGGAGTGATGTTGTGGAAAGCCAATGATGTTGAGATGATCCTTCACTCATGTGTTGGCGCGGTTGGTGTCGTATCGAGGGTGCTTACAAAGGCGGTCATAATTCAGGTTCCATTCTTTTTTGTGGAGGTGTTACCGCGGACATTCCTGAAGGGACGAGATTGATTCATTTAGTCTCTAGTGGAATATGTAGTCGCCAGTCCTATCACAGTTTAAGCGATGAGCATGTACAGGACAGGAGAGACGTTCAGCCTGTCGCCAATTTCGATTGAAAGTGCAGGAATACATATCTTTCTTCTGACAGTTCCCAAGGTCTTACAATGAAAGAATCTTGGTGTTGAGGAAATATGAGAACTTGAGGGATTGTTGGACGAATGGGATGAATAAGGGCAAGTGACGGTCGTCAAGGGGATTGGTGTTCCCAGAAATGACTACTGATCTTTGGGCGATTCTGGATGGCTTGTTCCTTAAGAAATTCTGGAAGCTTGAGGAGACTGATGACTGATGCCACGCGTGTAGGTTCAGAGAGCTGAAAGTTGGGTGGAATCCGTTCCGCTTTCTTTGTGGTGGCGAAGGCTGCGACGGCCAGAAATGGATTCCGGAAGTGAAGAGCAAAATCGGCTGAAAGGGCTGAGGAGTGTTAAACGACAGGGCTGGAAAAGCGTCAAGCGGCAGGCTTAGAGAAGCAGTTGAGGCTTCAGCCCGATGAAAGATGGCAAAACGGACTCCCTGTTGATGGTCACGAGGACAGGAAGGAGGAGCAGATTGCCGATGAAATGCGGAAAGATGGATTCCATGACGGCAGCTATGCAAACGGAAGGAGGGAGTTGAAGGCCTACGAAAGGTGGCGCAGTGGACAGAAGGAAGGAGCTGAGGGTTGATGAAAGACGGCACAACTGGTTCTGTGTTTCGGTCATGGAAGGAGGAGCTGACAGACGAAAAACGGCAGTGCGGGCTCTGCAGAAGGCAGAACTCTTTGTTGAACAAAAGAGAGGTTTGATGTGGTCGTGATGAGGGTAACGCATCTTTTCAATGACTTGTATTAAGCTTTTCGTGATAACAAACGAGAGGGAAAAAACGAAAGATCGTTGAGAAACAAAGGCTTTGGAACCAGTTCCGAAGGATGGGAAGCAGTGAGTGCGGGACTTCGAAGAGCTGCAAGCGTGAAACAGTTCAATTTGTTGGAAGCATTAGGATGCAGGTCTGAAATTGCTTTAACCATTGTCGGCGACGGACGGGTGACAAGAGGAAGACTGGAAGAGCTGCGGTGATAGTTCATGAAGAACGGCAGATAGTGACGGACGAGAGATGGAACTGAACAAATATCCGGGAGAGCAGCAGTGTCAAATGGCAATGGACGAAAGATGGGAAGGTGGGCTGCGACGCTGGCATCGCTGGCTTTTGCAGCAAGGAACGATGTTTGGGATGCCGGCAACAGCGGCTAGCACGGGATGGTGAACCGAGACAAACCAGGGTCGGGCAGAGCTACAATGTTGGTCGGCAGGGACGGCAGGTAGAGATGGCTCGAGAGACAGGATGAGCTGCAATGACAGTCGATGAAGTACGGCAGTCAGCAATGAACGAAGGTCGGGCAGAGTTGTAATGACAATCTGTGGCTGACGGCGGGCAGTGACGGTAGAAAAGGAGGAGGGGCCGCAACGACAGTCGAATGGTGGGTTCAGTAGAGCTTCAACACCAGTCTACAACGGACGGTAGGCAGTGACAGCTGAAAGTCGGAAAGAGCTGCAATAACAGTCAACGAAGTGCAGTAGGCAGAGACAAAAGAAGGTCGGGCAGAGTTGTAATGACAATCGGCGACACACGGTATGTAGTTAACGGCAGAAAGACGGCGATAGTTGCAATGACGGTCGAAGGAGGTCAGTAGATGGAGACGGGCTAGAGTCAGGCAAAGCTGCAATAACGGTCGACGAAGGACGGTAGACAAAGGTAAACCCGGTTCCGGCAGAGCTGGAAGGATTACTGGTGACGACTGCAGGCAGTGACAGCTGAAAGACAGGAAGCGCTGCAACGATAGTCTGCGAAGCACGGCGGATGGTGACAGACGAGTGCAGGGAAAGCTGCATCAATGGCAGCAAAGCAGAGACTGACAAAGGACGGGAAACCAAAGGTTTTGAAGGCGACAAATGACGTTGACATTCGCGCGTCGAAGCGCCTGCAGTCGGTAGTTCATCAGGATAAGCGGGTCAGTTCGCCTCGCAATCGCTGAACTATAACTATCATTGCCGGGGAAGAGAAGGCGGTGCGTGAATCTCACGGTGGATGGCGCCGATGCCCAGACGATTCGAGGGAGGGCGGCTGACGGCAGAGGAGCTGCCCAAAAGAGCGCGGACGGCGATCACTGCAAAAGGTGCGACGAGTCAGCAGCGACAGGCAGTGCAGCTGGCAGGCTGGTGGAGGGTCCAAAGACTGGCGGGAAGAATGACAGTCATCCCTTGACGGTGTAATGGAGTGCCATAAATCTTGCCATGAATGAAAGTTTTCAATTGGTAGTGTGGTGAAGTAAGGAGCAAAATCTGAAAGATGAGAAAAACGAAAGCGTGTCCACTCAGTAGAGCGCTAGAAGAAAAGAGATGTTGAGCCATTTGGATCTGTTACGTAGCTGGTTGGCTCTACACAACTTAAAAAAAACTCTAGGGAAAGACAGCATTCGAGAAAGGAATACAAAAATTAACAAGTACTGTAAATGTACAAACGACATATAGAAACTTTTTTTGTGAGTATATCTTATCTGGCGAGTGCAGCCTGTATAGTATTTCAGATACTTAAAACATTTGAAAAGTACTTATTTTGAATAAATAGGAATAATTTTTTTTCATAATTTTGTATTAACATGACACTAACTAGGCCTATTATGTATGTGCATTTCGGCCTAGTCGTAGTATTACTAGGCCTAAACATGTGTACTAGGTAGGCTTACTGTAGGAATAGAGCTATTATGGCCAATTGATCAAATTACAACAGCTTAACCTACACGTTGAGAAATACCGCACATCACGGTGCTGCAATAATCGCAGTCGAAATTTCATTATTGCCCATCCCTAGCCGATACTGCTGACTACTTTTCAAAAATCGGCATAGACCACTATATCACTATAGTGTCATCTAGTTTCCTTTTTCCAGGGGTATGCGATTGTAGGAAATAATATTAAAGAGATCTTGGAACAGAAAATTAATTTCAGTAATTTAAATCGTCATTTCCGCGCGTTTTTACTGGGCCACTTACCTGTTGACATTAACTTTTATGGAGTAATTTGCATCCTATTACCATAAAATCCCATCTAGGATGTTAACATACTAAGCAGAATACGTTACAGTTGATTCCTGTTTGTTTAAGGATGCCAGGATATTATCATTAAGTTAATTATTTTCTTAGCTATCACATCATAGGAAACCCCTGCACGTGCCATTTTGTTTCTAAATCGTGCGTTCAATTGGAGTCAACCTGGAGTCAACAGTGCTCGCAATAAATCCGGGCTGCAAAAAAGCTTCAAGCATGCTCTATTTAGCCTAAGTTTTTTATTTTTAATTTTAATTAAATTTAATACATCAAGAAAACAACAATTTTAAATCATATCAGCATCACTAAGTGCTTGGACCAATAAACAACAATCCTATTTAAAAATGCAGGTCCACGGCAGAATTTAAAAAAATCATTTCAATTTTCCGGTTATTTCAAACTTTTTTTTTAACTTAAGTTATTTTATTTTATTTAAATTTTATTAAATTGAATTTGATACATTCGGAAGGCAAACATTTTTAATGATATCCGCACCATTAGAAAAAGGGCTTGGCATGAATCTTGGAAGCAAAAATCTTACCTAAAAAAAATCGTTACACGCATTCAAACTTTTTTTTAATCTAAATTTTTTATTTAAATTATACTACTTTGTATATATCAAAATTTGCCACAGCAGAACCCTGGACTCCCTGAACAATTAATTCATTATTAATTTTTTCCATTCGCTGTGGCATTGCCAAGTGGTAATCGGAACCGGTATCGGAACAGGTTTCTGGTATCAGAATTTGCATCGAATTATGGTATCAGTACACCACTAAACATAAAGGAAGATTTCTGTCCTCTCCTGGTTCTGAGGGTTGCTAACTAGAAAAGTTGGACTTGAGAAATATGTTGGGTTGTTAGTTTTTTGTGGACCACCCTGTAAATAACATCAGCAAAATATATATTTTTAGGCTGACTACATACTCTTTCAGCTTTGAACTACATAGGCCTACATGTTAAAAGAAATGTGGTCAGTTGAATAAAATAAAACGCTTGGTTATCTGGTTCTCAGTTTGCGACCTTGCACGTAAACCAAATAATTTTTTTGGCTTGGCCTTAGTGCTTAATTTTCTACATTCTTCACAATACACTTCAGTAGCTTTGTGTACTCTGGGCCACTTGCCTTACAGATCGAGCTCCTAAAGCCACTTTCTCGAAAGCTCTCTTTTCATGAATATTCAACCAACTCGTAACAAAATAGCAAAATAAATTAGAATTAGCTATGGATTAGTTTATTCGGTAAATATAAGCACAGAATCACGTACCGAATAAGTATTTATGTCCGACACTACCATCAGTTTTTTGAATCTCGTGCGAACAGCACTAAAAGGTTGTTAATCTGGAAACACACTACTGCCATTTTTTAACAACCAAACATTGCCACAACACTGATTTGGAGTCAGCCATTATTCAACTGACTTTAAGGTCTGCAAATGAAACCAATACCTCGGGAACATTCAGTTCCATCCTGGCTAATATGCCACAATAGGGTCATTCCACATGAAATCAACACAGCCATATTTTTTACTGTCACCAAAACTGATGAAATTTGGCATGCTCACTGGACGTCTTAAGACATAATTTTCCCAGTAGGTTTTAGGTCTGTAACTTAATTATTTTAGGAGTTACAGGACTTTAAAATTTTAAGTTTTACGCAAATTTTCAAGTGCAGCGGTAGATGGAAACGGCCATAACTTCTGTCCTAATTAACCTAGAGAGCTGAGTTTGGTGTCATTTTAAAGCTCTTTTAAAGCTCTTTCAGCTGATATGAAACACTATGTGTTATGGCGCGTACAAGTAGATACGATCATAAATTGTAATCTTTGACATTGTGTAAAAAAATAAAAGGATAAATTTATATTTTTGAAATTTTTTTGTTGTGTGCCCCAATATGTCTTCTAATGATCCAAAAAGTTTCAAGTTGGGACGGCAACATGTAGGTTAGGTGCAATTTATTTTACAAGCCGGCACGCCACCAAATTACACTAAATCGACAAACATTTTCAAGTTAACAGTACAATTTAGGAGATACAAGTGTAACATTTAACAAAATTATTCCATTAACTATTTCTGTGTGGAGATGATTGTGCACACTTTTTTACGGCACAGCACCCGAATTTAGGAAAGAAACTTTTTAATTTGGCTGTTTCTACTTCACATTCATGGTTAAAACACGTAAATGCGTCCTGTGGCTGTACTCGGATCAACTAGAGTTAAAACAGTTTCAGCACTTAATTTAGAATATCTTTAGATGGCCAGTAAGTAACAGATTTGGTCTTGCTGGATGAAGAACACTAACAGTGACTTCTTCATTAACTGTCAAAACTAAGGCTGTACCGAACCGAACAAACCGAACCGAACATGGCCGAACAGAGGGTGTTCGGTTCGGTTCGGTGTTCGGTCTTTCAAACGCAAAATACCAAACCGAACATATTTTCACTAATAATCGACGGATTTTGATGTTTGAATACACCATTTTGAAGGTTTTTTCGCCAGCTTTCTGTTGGTCCAAACCACAAGTTCCTAGCTCTAACGGTTCAGACGTTATAAGGGAAAATGAAGAAGTAGTGGAGATTTTTTTATGTTTAAACAGAGTTTCAGCATCTATGGACTTACAAGTCTATGTGAAAATACCTACATTTGTTAAGAAACTTGTGCTTTGATGAATCTTGTGAACTGAGTTCTTTTACATTTTAGTTTAAGATTGGTTTGGTACATTTTTGTTCGGTTCGGATATGTTCGGTGTTCGGCTTATTTAAGATTTGTTCGGTTTGGTTCGGTTCGGCTGAAAAATTCTCGTTCGGTACAGCCTTAGTCAAAACACATGCCAACCACCACTTACGGTCATACGGACAAGTAAGAAATCCACGAACTTGGTTTAATTCCAGCATATTTTCTTGACTACTCACAATCCCAACCTTGGTCTTGGAAGAATTACAAAGCTTTCTGGTACTGACCTTATTAGTCGGTAGCCTAGTGGGGTAATGCAATGCAATATCAGAGTTCCTGGAGTTGTTCGAGTGTGAGGAAACCTCTCTGCAAGAAAGCTGTTCTTTGTGAATATACTCCACCATAGTGCTATACTGAAAATTAACTGATGGTATGTCCACTATTGCTCACTAATACCGCTGCCTTGGTGTCATGACTTGTTGGTTATAAGGTCTTTGGAGGCTTGCTCTTGCTGCTTTAAATCAGTACCGTTTACACCATCACAAGCTCCTATTCCATGGGAGTTAGCAGAAAGTTGCACTCTGCCTCTCATCAAAATCCTATTTATGGTGACATAGCCTACATTGATAAAGTTTTTGTTTTTATGCTGTGCAGCAGTTCCACTGGAATTATCGTATATCTCGGATACATTTGCAAAGTTGTTCTTAAGAACACTAGTATAAATGCACAGCAACTGTGTTATGATGTGAACAATCAGATATTACCACAAAACAAAAGAAACTTTGTCAGTGACAATGTACGTCACAATAAATTGGATTTTGATGTACAGGTAGAGCAGCACTTTTCCACCAACTCCCATGGAAAAGGGGCTTGTGATGGTGTAGGTAGTACTGTTTTAAAGCAGCATGAGGAAATTTTCAAAAACCTTATAACCAACAAATCATGACACTAAAGCAGATGTATCAGCGACAGCACAGAATATCCCATCAGTTAACTTTCAGTATAGCCCTATGAAGGAGTACATTCACGAGGAACAACATTTTGCAGAAAGGTTTGCTCGCACTTGAATAATCCAGGAACTCAGAAATTGCATTGCATTACCCCAGTATCGACTAATAAGGTCACATACCAGAAGGATTTGGAATTCTTCTGAGACCAAGAGTGATTATGTGTAAGCTTACTGTGTAGTCAAGAAAATTTTCTGGAATTATACAAATTCGTGGATTTGTCGCTTACAAGTGTGTACAACGGTGGTGGTTGGCATGTGTTCTGATAGACAATGAAGAAGTCATAGTTAGTTTCCTTCATCCAGCGGGACCAAATCCATCTTTTATTTATCCACCACGCAAAGATATTCTGATAATAAGTGCTCAAACTTCTAACTAGATGATCAGAGTAAAGGACGTGTTTACGTGCATTAAGTAACAACAACGGTGAAGTACAACGGTCAAATTACACCACTTTCATAAATTCAGATGCTACGCCATAAAGTTAATAAAAACAAGAACTGAGTTTGCACGCAGTACTAGTAGTTCACGGAATAATTAGTGAAACTTCAACACTTGCATACCCTAGATTGTACTGTTAACTTAAAAATTTTGTTTGTTGATTTAGTGTAATTTGGTGCCGCGCCTGCTTATAAAATAAATTGCACCTACCGTATGTATTGCTGTCCCAACTTGAAACTTTTTGGGTCATTAGAAGACATATTGGGGGACACAATAACAAAATTTCAAAAATTTAAATTTATCCTTTTATTTTTTACACAATGTCAAAGATTACAATTTATGATCTTCACTACTTGTATGCGCCATAACGCAAAGTGTTGCATATCAGCTGAACGAGCTTTAAAAGAGCTTTAAAATGACACCAAATTGAGCTCTCTAGGTCAATTAGGACAGAAGTTATGGCCATTTCAATCTACCGCTGCACTAAAAAATTTGCGTAAAACTTAAAATTTTAAAGTCCTGTAACTCCTAAAATAATTAAGTTACAGACCTAAAACCTACTGGGAAAATTATGTCTTAAGACGTCCAATGAGCATGCCGAATTTCATCAGTTTTGGTGAGGGTCAAGAAAATAATCAAGGCTTACTGTGTTGATTTCAGACGGAATGACCCAATAAGCAAAAGAAAAAAGTGCACATTTTCGCTACAACACCAATTGGAGGTGATGTCGCCAAAACTGGCATTAAACATGTGCATCCCCATGACAAACGTTTTGGGAAATTCAGTTGTATTTCACGCAAGCATGTAAGAGTGAACTGTCAACAATAGCTAAGCCACGGAAAGACTGATACTTTCTCAGTCAAAAATTCCCAGAAGATACAGTACTCTTAATCTTGTGGAGTAGTCTTGTTAGACCGATGCACAATTTTTCAAGAAAGTACAAGAGAGCCACACAGACAAGCTACAACAATTCACTATTATAGCCGAAAGGCCACACAAAAAAAATTGTTTGATTTATGGGCGAGGTTGTAAATTGAAGCACCAGGCAACCAGGCATTTCATTTTATTTTTTTATTTAACTGACCACATTTCTTTGACATGTATCTGGCTCAAAGCTGTAATAATATGTAGTCAGCCTAAAAAATAGATAATATTGCTATGTTATTTATGTCATCTAATATAGCAAAGTTTTTTTTAGTTTTTGTCAAATAACTTCTAAGTGGTACGAGGTAGAGATTTGAAATTGGCTAAAACACACACACGCACCTGTAAACCAAACAATTAACTTTGCATGGCCATAGTTTGTCACTCCCTCTCGGTGGGAATGCAGAAAATACAATTTAATTCACTTACAACTGGGGGCGTTAGCAGCTTCAAACTTCTTCTGAATCTGGTCAAATGTGAACCTGACAAACGTGTCGTATTGCTCTAAAAAGATAAACAAAAAGACCGTAAGATCGTTATGAAAATGTATTGATCAAGACAAAAAAAACTAGCCTACATCTTCTGTTTTTGCAAGAACAATTCGTGAAAATTTGATTCAAGTTGCTCATAATGCTCATTCACGCAAAGTTACTGAATACTGAACTCTTATCAGGCAAATTTTCTATTGTCCTTGATGGTGATGTCGTTATTTCACTTCACCCGACATCATCTTCAGGCAGCTTTTGAAAGTTTTTAACGCTTTGGTTTATACTGTCTGTGTCTGCCTGCGATTCTCGTTTAAAATTAGCCGCGTACTTTGTAAAAAACCAACAGTATTTTGCCGGCTGAAAATTGTTTATACAGGATGGTCCACAAAAAACTGATGACCCAAAATTTAAAGTCCAACTTTTCTAGTTAGCACCCCCACAGAACCAAGAAGGGACAAATATGTAATGAAATAGAAGATTTCGGTCCTCTACTGGTTCTGTTGGGTGCTAACTAGGAAAGTTGGACTTTGTTGTTCCATTCAGGGTTGTGGTGATGAGATGTGTTGGTTGAAGTTTCTTAGGTTCATTGAGGTCGTCTGGTTATTAGGAAGATAAATCTTTCATTGGAGGAGTTGATTGTAGTTTCATTCAGACGAGTTGTTAATTGGGTGTGTTGCTTGAAGTGGAGAGGGCTCACTGAAGCTTGTTTCTAATATTTCCATCACTAGTGGGAATGGTGGAGATGATGGAGCACATGAGAAGAACCTTGTACCGTCATAAGGAGTGTTTTGACGGTTGTGGGATGAGGACGTTGTGGGGTCGGATGGGGTTTGGTTCGTCAGTTTTCTTTTCTTCCTTTTTTTTGAAAGTTCCAAATTCGTTGATTGGTTTTTAGAGTCCAGGAAACCAAGAGTGTTTTTTTTTTGGTTCTTGTCTTCTTGATGTTCTTTTCTTGGTCTGTTGGTTTTGATTGAAGATTTCATTTTGAGATGATTTAATTATGGTTTAGTGGCGAATTGAAGGCGAAGCCTGATGCTTTGGTCCTGCATGAGATACAGGGTAGAGACCTGGTTATGATATTTGAGCATTGTTTCATGCTTGGCGTAGCTGGTTTGTTCACCAAATTG
>JAHWFP010053037.1:25821-41489 GCA_023313725.1 Lithobius niger | reverse complement strand
CCATTAATTGGGACTTGCTGTGTGCTGCTGACAGGCATCATCGTTGTTTCCTTGACGTTGTCATTGAGCTAGGCCTTTGCCAGCTCGTCAGGGAACCTACTCGAGGAGAAAATATCCTCGACATTGTTCTTACTGATAACGACAGACTTGTCATTGGCACCAAAGTGATTGATCATTTGGGTACAAGTGATCACTGCATGGTTTCTTTTGATGTGCAATCACCCTATCCAGCCTTCACGAGTGAAGCCAGTAAAACTGGTAAGATTGACTTTAACCACCTCAGACATAGACTTGCGGGTGTTGACTGGCGTGGTCTCATGGAGATGGCTGCCTCGAGCACAATCTTGGCTTGGGACCTATTTTTTGAAACTCTCCAGGAGGAAGTGAATCAGTGTAGATCGGTTCCAAGTCAAACTAAGAAACCTGGTTACAAACTTCCACGAAATATCTCCAAACTTAGCCACCACAAATTAAAACTGTGGCATGCCTACAAAAGAACGCCAACTATGGAAAATCTACACTCCTATAATAATTACCGCAAAATATATGCATCCGCTGTAGCTAATTGGCATAGTGAATATACATCCGCTGCTATTAAAGAGGGAACACTTTCAGCCCTTTTCCGCCTTTATCGTGAGAAAACATGTAGTGCTCGGGACTTTCCCCCTATCAAAATTGGTGGTGACTATAAAACACATAACGGCGAAAAAGCAGATATTCTTAACCAACTGTTCGTGTCAAACGGACAAGTTGACAACAATGATGTGTCTCCATCACTTGATCTTGAGGATACTCTAAACCCCTCTTTTAATATCGGTTTCACTCCATACTCTGTGAAGCGTACCCTCGACAAAATGAAACCTAGTCATGCTGTTGGTCCCGAGGGGTTTTCCGCCTATTTCTATAAACAAATTAGTAAGGAAATAAGTTACCCCTTATCTTTTATCTTCTCATCCTCTTTTATGGAAGGCATACTTCCACCAGTCTGGAAAACTGCGGTTATCACACCTGTTTTTAAGAAGGGAGATGCATCTGATCCTAAGAATTATCGTCCAATCGCTCTCACAGTTGTACCATGCAAGTTAATGGAAACGCTTATCCGAGATTGCATGATTGCTTATATTGAGTCTGTTGACTTAATCCTACCCGATCAATTTGGCTTTCTGCCAGGCCGGTCAACTACTTTGCAGCTCTTACTTTGCCTCGACAGGTGGACCTCTGCCATGGATATTGGTGTACCGTCAGACATCATCTATTTCGATTTCAGCAAGGCGTTTGAATCCGTGGTACACTCTAAATTATTATTCAAACTTAAAAACTCAGGTTTTAACTGTAAACTTTTGCGGTGGATTTCATCTTTCATTAGCGATCGAACCCAATGTGTTCGAATTTCAAATTCTTATTCTTCCATGAGGTCTGTTACCAGTGGCGTCCCCCAGGGCTCAGTCTTGGGACCGCTTTTGTTTGTGATATATCTGAATGATCTTACATGCAACCTGAAAGGTACCTCTTTGTCAAAGTTCGCAGATGATCTTAAACTAGACTCCGCCATTGTTGGGACAGACTGTGAAAATATCTGCTGCGAAATTGCTTCAGTTGCAGATTGGGCAAAAAAATGGCAACTGCCTCTTTCTATTCCTAAATGTTGTACATTACACGTCGGTCGCACTAACTTTAATATGACTTATATTTTGGACGAAAATGCTCTACCAGATGTAAATTCTGTTAAGGATCTCGGCGTCTGGTTTTGCAGGGACTTAAAGTTTAGTCATCATTGTTCCCAAATCACTGCAACAGCATTTAAACGCTTGGCTATTGTAAACCGCTGTTTTTCTGCTTGCGACCTTAAAACCAAAGTTTGGGCCTTCAAAGTTTTTGTGCGTCCTATCCTGGAATATGCAAGCCCGGTTTGGTCGCCTTACTTGCTGCAGGACATCGACAGAGTTGAATCTGTCCAGCGGAGATTTACGAAATCCTTACCAGGATTACGAAATCTCACCTACATTGAGCGCTTACGGTCTGCAAGATTGGAATTACTTGAACTTCGACGCCTGAAGACGGATCTGATTTTGACTTTTAAAATTATCCATGACAAACTTCCTCTAGCAGTTCCTTTTTTTGAGCACAATAATATGTGCTTAACACGCGGCCATTCACTTAAACTCAGAAGTCAACCAGCACACTTAAACTGTCGTGTAAACTTCTTTTCGCATCGTGTGGTTGAGGTTTGGAATGCTCTGCCCGAGTCTGCTGTCTCCTCTGCTACCATTGATAAATTTCGTGCGGAATTAAACAACCAAAATCTGTCGAGGTTCTTGAAACGTAAACCATGTTGGTTTTAATTTTATTTCGTAACTAGTGTGTTATGGCTTCCTGTGCTTCCAACAGTTGACAATTGGCAACATAAAAATTTGCCATGCTTTATACAATTTTGTAATTACCTTGGTGTCGCGCTATAGTCCTGGTGTTGCCCATTTCTCGACTCATGTTTTGTTTCTTTTTCTATTTTTTCCCTTAATTGAACGCTGTTTTACTAGGCTCGCTGTCAGTGACTTCATTGTCCTTTCGTGTCCTGTTGCTCCCGCAACGAATTATTATTTATTATTTATTATTTATATTTAGGAAATTTGCCTGAAGAATATGAGTACACTGTCCAACAGATCTATCACTGGAAAGATGCAGATTTCATTCCTTCAAAGGTTAGGGAGCAACTTCTAGCAGAATACTCTAGATTAAAAATGAAGCAGCCTACTGCAACTGCATCAAATGTGATGGCTTCAGATGATCCCGAGTTCGCGAAAGCATTCGCTATGTTTCAAAAAGTGTATAAACGTGCGCGATCTCGTGAACAACAAGTAGGCTTACAATTTCGTCAAGGTGGAAACTCCACTCGTGCGTGCTTCAATTGTGGTGAAAAATCCCATATGGTTAGGGCCTGCCCTCATTTAAAATCTCAAGCAAACGAGAAAACCCCAAGTAGCAGTAGAGGCAACCCTCGACGTGGTAGAAGTAGGGGAAGAAATAGAGGGGGTCCATCCAGCACTAACGACCGGGCCGGCAGTTTCTATGTTGGTATTGACGAGCAGATCAATTCTTCAGCAGTGTGTGTGGAAGATGCAGATTTTACCCCCAGTGCGCAGATTCTTGGAAAAGTAACACAAGGTGATCCCAATTGGTACCTGGATTCCGGTGCTACGCACCACATATGTACAAATAGAGATTGGTTTATTTCACTTGCAACAGTGCAAGATAAGCAAGTTTGCCTTGGTGAAGGCGCATCAAAAATTGTTGGTATCGGGCAAGTGACCATTCAAGTAAAAGTCGGTGATGTTACATGTACTATTGACTTACAAAATGTTTTGTATATCCCAACCTTTTTCAAAAATCTCATAAGTGTTGGTTGCATCGATAAGTCTCTTTATCACATTGACATTTTTCAGGGACATATGAGTGTGTATTTACATAATGCAAATGAATGCCTACTGTATGGCAAGCGAATCGCAAACAAGTTGTATTGCGTATGCACTGTTGTGTCTCATAAGGTCAAACCAAAACATGTGAATGGAGCTGTAGCTTGTACATCTGACTCGAGTAAGAGTTCCTTTGGATTAAGTAAGAATCAAAAGGGGGACTTTAAACGAAGTAGTGAAGTCGATAGGATTAGAGTTGATGATAAAGTTAAACCCAATAAGTCAGTTTCAGTGGAAACCTGGCACTCTAGGTTTGGTCATCAGCATAATTTGGGCCTGATAAATTTACAAAACTCCAAGGTTGTACATGGAATACAAGTGGGAGTGAAGCCTAAATCTCCTCAGTGTGAGGTATGCAAGGTAACCAAATCGACTAGGGCTAGTTTTAAGGGTATTGATGCTATACAGAGTAAGAAGCCCCTCGAGTTCCTTCACATGGATGTTTGGGGACCAAGTCGCACGGTATCCTTGGGTAATTGTAGATATGTGCTTACTATAATTGATGATTATACTCGTTATGCATGGGTGTTTCCGATCGCTAAGAAAAGCGACGTATTTCATACTTTTGTTGATTTTCGTGCAAGAAGTGAAAGACAATTCAACCTCAAAATTGTAAATGTCCGCACGGACCGAGGTATGGAATTTTGTTCAGGTGAATTTTGTGATTATCTACGTAAGTTGGGTGTAAGATACCAGCGAACCAATGCCTACTCACCAGCTATGAATGGAATCGCTGAGCGATTTAACCGCACGTTGATAGAAGGGGTACGTGCAATACTTCGCGAGACGTCTCTGCCACGCAATCTTTGGGCAGAATTTGTATGTACATTCACCTACCTAAAGAATAGGTACCCTCACTCAAAATTAGGCTTTAAGGTCCCTTATACATTATTGTTTGATCGAGGTGTATCAGTCAGACATTTACGAAGACCTGGTGCAATGTGTTATGTACACTTCAACAAGCCGGGAAGGGATAAACTCGACGTTAAAGCATGGGAGGGGGTATTCATTGGCTATGCAGTTGACACGGTAGGATATAGAGTGTGGAATCTCCAAACTAACATGATTGTTGAAACTAAACATGTAAAAGTAGATGAGGATAAGTTATGGGGAAAGGAGAAAAGGTCCTTGCAGTATAGGCCTAAGAGTGTTCTTAAACCCAGTGAAAGTGCAACTAAATTTAACTATGAAAAGGTAATTAGTTCTGGTACAGAGTCAGAATCAGATGGTAATTCTAGTGTAGAATCAGAAGCAGAAGATAAGACTGAGGGCCCAGTAACCATTGAAGAAGTTCCTCCACAGCCAATCATTCGTAGTAATAGTGTAGGCTGATCCCCCAAATTGGCTCCTTTAGATTATAAGAATTGGAGAAGGGAAGAAGTAGTCCGTAAGACGGAGCAAAGGGTAGGCAGGATAGATGTGTACTATCGCACCCCAGATGGAATTACATTCCGCAGTGTTAATGATATCAAAAAGTATTGTGTAGAACAGGGATGTCAGTTTGAACCAGTGTTCGATTTTAGGGGTAGACGAACACCTGATCCCGAAAATGTATCCACTAGTGAAAGGGATAGTCCTGTTGATTTCAGTGATGCCGAGACTTACATGTGTATTGTTGAGCCAAGTAACTATGAGGAAGCCATTGCCTCTCCTCAAAAGTATGAATGGAAAAGGTCCATGGAAGACGAAATTGAGTCTTTTAAGAAAAGAGAAGTATACAAAGAGGTTAATGTAACTCATGATATGAAGGTACTGGGATGTAAGTGGATTTACAAGGTAAAACAAAATACCGACGGAAGTGTGAAGCTCAGGGGTTTCGTCAAGCAAGCGGTGTTGATTTTGACAAAGTATTCAGCCCAGTTGTAAATTTTGTTTTGGTTAGATTCTTTTATGTATTATTAGTATCCATTATGAAGTGGACAAATGTTCATTTGGATATCAAGTGTGCGTACCTTTATGGTACATTAGATTGCAAAACCTTCATGGAAATCCCTAAAGGATTCAAAACTGTATTTAACCATGGTAAGGTGTGGCTATTGAAAAAAGCCGTATATGGTCTTCACCAAAGTGGGAGACTATGGTGGGAAGAACTTGAAAAGACATTAGTGATGATAGGATTTTCTAAGTTCTTGGGACTTAACTGTGTTTATCATTTTGGTTTAGATGCAGTTTTATTATTTTATGTGGATGATTTGCTTTTGTTTGCCAGAAACGAAACTATTAGAGCAAATATAGTAACGTTGCTTAAATCCAAATTCAAACTCACGTCTTTAGGAGAAGTAAAAAACCTATTAGGTGTTGAATTCCTAAAAGTTGATGGCAAGACAGTAATTCATCAACAGTCTTACATTTCGAAACTCGCAAAGAGGTATGATGTCGATGAAACGTGTAAGGTACGTGTACCAGTACCGGCTGGTACTTGTGTTCAAAAGAAGCGAGACGAAAATGAGACAAGTGTAAATTTCCCATACAGGTCACTTGTAGGAAGTTTGTTGTATGTAGCTTCTAGAACAAGGCCTGATATTCTGTTGAGTGTTATAATATTATCCCAATATAACAATGCCTTTACGCCCATTCATATTCGCTTGTTGTTGAACGTATTGCGATACTTAGTCAGTACGAAACATTATGCTATCGATCTTTCAAGTGTCACAGGATCTGAATTGTATGCATATGTGGATGCATCTTGGGCATCCGATAGAGACGACCGGCGTAGTTTCGGTGGGCACATTGTATTCTTGGGTAGTGTACCTATTTTGTGGGGCTGTAAGAAGCAGAGTATGGTATGCCTCAGTACAACGGAGGCAGAATTCATTGCAATGATTCCGGCTGTAAAAGAATTGCACTGGTTACACAGTGCATTGTCAAATTCAGTATTAGCACCATTGGCTACAACACCAAAATTGTACTGTGACTCACAATCTGCCATCCACTTTACTAGGAATGAGGTAGAAAACTTGAGGTCAAAGCACATTGACATTAAATATATGTTTTTGAGGGATTGGCTACGAAAGCAATATTTCTGTTTGTATAAAGTACCGTCTGAACTAAATGTTGCAGACATGCTGACGAAATGGCTGAACCCAGGACGGCTGAATAGGCTATGTTCAGCGGTGTTCTATAATAATTGTGACTCATAAGTAATGTTATAAATTCTGTAGCATTGTGTTTGCATGAGAAGAATGGGAGGGTGTGTTGGTTGTACTCATAGTCTAGCTATAGTTGGTTCTTCCCAGTAAAGAATTTATTTGTATTATTCATATCGTTGGTTAAAATATCATTTGAGACTAAAATGTACTGTACTGTCTCCCAGTTCAGGAAAGAGCGAGGGAAAAGCCTGGTCGGCAATTACGCACTGTTTGCCTGGAGAATGAAACATCCGGCTTATCGAGCGCTCTAGCCTGGTGGGGACTAACTTCCGGTTTAGGATGGGGCGAACGCTCACTCGCGTTCTGGGGTCGATGCAGGAAGCATGGGCTGCAAGTTGCAGTCATGTTGTAAAGCCATAGTCATGTTTGTTTTAAGCCATGTGGTCAAGTGTTTGTAACTTTGAAACTCTCAAAATGTCGCTGTTAAATAAACAGTTGAACTTTAAGTATTCTTCTGACCCTTCTTTGAAACAACAGTAATTTGTAGGACTAGGAATTCGGTGGAGTAACGCGGAAATTTTCCTACAACAAATACACATGAAGCTACAGGTTGGATGCTCCCAGTCCAACACCCTGGAAAATTTGATTGCTATACAGAATTAATTGAGTGTTGCGGTGAAGCCATCCGCAATATGAACTGCACGTGGGATTAGCACGGGTAACACCAGTTATGACGGATTATTTCCTAGGCGCAATAGCCTTGCCAAAGTCATTGCGTTACTTGATTAAAATGCTTAGTTGAAAACGTAATGTTGAATCCTCACTACGAGAAAGGCTAAATGGGGAAGTACACTTGGAACTGCAAAATCATAATTTGGGAAACGTGGTTAGAAATCGTCATTTTATTTCCAAGCTACTACCCAACTCGCAATAGAGTTGGTAGTCTTTCACATTTATCAGTATTACGCCAATATCGCCCAACGCAGAATCAATTTCATTGAACACGCTGGAGGTGTCAACAAAGCCGGCATGCGACTAAATAATTTTCCCCGAAATACTGGAAATGAGCAAACTTATTTTACCTCAATTTGAAGAATCTTTGCCATCATGAGTCCTGATAGTGAGTCGGGCAGTCCAATGGAGGTTTTAGGCGGCGATGGATAGCGGCATACGAGCTAGACGTCGTAATTTCAGCACGGGAGGACGAACTGACTTGAGACTAACATGGAGCAGCTCGCACACACGTCATCCGATGGTGACGACACGAAGAAAAACACACGTCACGCGTGGCAAGACGTCAGACCAGGAACATCCCGATTGGTGGAAACGAAGGAGTATTTGACGGGAAAGAAAAATTAACATATAAGTTTGACAAGAAACAATGTTTTTCTTTGAATAAATGGTTTTAAGGTAAAAATAAAAATAACGCAAGCAGTCAAGTACAAATGAAATATTAAGAAAACAAACTCAAGCTCCAGTGATGAAAAATTGACATATGGTCGAATTTTTATTAATTAAGAAGTCAAGGTCGAATGAGATACTTAACGTTAGTAAGCAAAACCGGGGATGAAGCGATCAACAATCTCTCTGTAGGGAGGACCGAAAATGAAGCATTTCAACCGCAAAACGCGACAGCTGTTCAAGAAGGTCTTTAAGATAGACAGGAAGTCATCTGGCATAATTGTGTAAATACAGAGCGAAGAACCATGGAATTAACAATTTGAGTGACTCAACGTACAGATCATAGTTTGCCGTTTTGTGTGCCCTCACAAATAGGAGCATAAGGAGTTCCAGGTCAAGACAAGTACTCCAGTACTTGAACATAGGGACTTCTGCAGATTTACTAGCTCTCCAGCTGTCAAAGTCGATTGCACCGTGAATCTTACAGTCTATCTCTTCGTTGTAGGCATCGCACATGAGTTGATACAACGCTAGCACAGTAATCTGATGTACCAATCTTGTCTTAGCGATGTTCGACACTGTAATGTAAGATTCAGCAATTCCAGATGTAGCAACACTTGCTTTCATCAATGCTTCTGTCCATCCACCTTTTTGTAAGTGTTTCCCCAAAGCCCTGTCAATGTCTTGCTCAATGTGTAACGAACCAAACACAATAAAGAACTTCTTCTGACCATATGATTCTGGAAAATTCCATTGAATCGTTTTTGCTAGGGCATACAGTGGTAGTTGTGCTTGAGTGAGGAAACTTATTGATTCCTGTATGAGTCCATCCCATGCTTAAGCATCGCCACCGATTTTGAATCTTCGTGAAACAATGGAACAAGTGCAACTATGGATTTCTCCATATATCTTTCCTCTTCCTATGCATGAAATGCCGACCATGATATTTTGATTTACCCATGTTCGTTCATTGAGTTTTGGAGCTAGTTGACATCCTTCAGTTCCATCTTTGTAACTGAGTCCTCACTAGTCGTGCTGGTTGGATTGTAGCCAACGTTGTCAAATCCAGACGTTGTAGCGCTACAATGTAGAAAAACTGTTTTAGCTTAGCGTCTAATTAACATAAATTATTATAATTACTCTTGTAAGAAAATATACGTCTTTATCTTTCATCTAAGCCTAATCACGTCCATTTATCTGAATTGGAACTGATGGTGCAGCAGTTAAAAATAGACCTTGAGGTAAATAGACTCAAAAATTATAGTGCTGCAACCTACATAAACTGCCGTAGCTTAGCTCCTAATTAATATAAATCATTATAATTAACGTTGTTGAAAACGATACATCTTCGTCTTTTATATAAGCCTGGTCACATCCATTTATCTTAACTAGAACAGCCATTTGCAGCAGTTTAAAGATGGGGCTTGTCATAAAATGACATTTTACAATGTAGAAAAACGTCTGTAGGTAGGCTTCTAATTAATATAAATCTTTTTAATGACCCTTGTTAGAAAACAGACATCTTCATTGCAGCTGTTTGAAGCCAGGAATTATAATTCACATATGCGCTGTTATGTGTATAGGATTCATAACGGTCTAATAGAAATTAATTGACGAATTAGGAATAATTTTACGGAAAATAAGCATAGAAAATTTGTTGAAGGAAATTTGTTTCTAAACTTAATTGGTAACCGGTTTATTTTCAATGGGATGAATTGTTTAGGACGCTAGAAGCAGAAAACTATTTTTTGGTCGCCATATTTGGACGCCATCCTGAATTCCGAGGCTTAGGGTAAACCGCCCGGTACCCAAATGTCTCAGCATTTGTCATTGAAAGTTATTTTTCTTTTTTTCTTTCAGTCTGTATGATTGAATTTTAGGTTTAGTAGGTCAGGTACCATTTTCCTTATTTTAACATAAAATATTCAAATTTTAAGGGTAAACATAGGTTTTATCCCACTTGAACCTCATTTCATCGACTCTATAGTACAGGATATTACATAGTGTTCGAGTGCTGAGATGTAACAATACGTCACACAAATAGTTTGAGCAATTTTGAATTTTATCACAATTTTTCTCGATTACACCCTTAAAAAAGGATACAATCTTCTGAAAAACATTGTTACACCCCCAGAATCACTAGGGACGCTTTCGATTCTTTAATCTGGTGCCAAAATGAAGTTATCCTGCAAGTTTGAACTCTGGCCGAATTAATACATTTTGTATCCCCATTTTGGGTCTATTTTTTCCTGTACTACATGTTTATACAACAGGTATGTACAGACTACTTCATAGAAAGCTGGCTCTTTGCTCATTTGAAAGAGACACTTCTGCAGGTGTGACCTTTATAGAAACGGAAATTTCAATTGGTCGAGTCATTCCGGAGTTAAGAAACCCTTAACATTCAGTTCTATGGTTTTACATTGTTTTACGCATTGTTATTAGGCAACAATGCCAACCGACAAATTCCAGCCACAAGGCATAGACTAAAGAATGAACAAATGCTGGCAATATTGATGAGCTATTCTTATTACAACTAATTTATGTAATGGTTTGATGTCACATTCCTGTGATAATGGTAAAATGCCCGTTGCTATTTGGTTTGCTGTCCTGTAATAAATTACTGCTCCAAGGTAATAGGTACTTTAAGACAGCTGCAGTTAAACTAACTTTCAACAGAAAGACTTGCACTGGAAATTTCACAGAAAACGAACTTTCATTCCGGTCTCCGGGAACCCAAGTGAAGTTAGCAAAGCACAACCTTGTTAGAGTCATGGCCTACAACCCAAGAGGACATTATATCGAATTGCGTCACTTATCTATGCACACGTGGCACTTAAAGAAAAAGATAGGTCTAGACATGCGTCTAGAGTAGAAGGGCTAAGGTACATTGGTACACTAAATTATTTCCTAGTATTTACTAATGGACGCTAGAAAGTGGCTAAAATATGAGAACAATGCCTACTTCTCCAAATAGCTATTGTGCAGTAAAAAATGAAAATTACAGCTAATTCCTTTGCCACATGTACTGTACATTTTTGTATTTGTTTCTAGTCAAGTAACAACTTGTTTTACCTTTAGTAAACTTTTCTTTAAAGTTGTTGCCCATTCGAATTTAAGTTTGAAATTTTGTGTATAGAAAAACTGCACCCCCTAGAATTATACCATTTGAAAAGATTTTTTTAAACGTTCTTAATTTTGAAGAAAAAAGATTAAAGGTTTCGTAAATAAAGTTTATTTAAGAAATAAAAAAATAAACCCACAGTTAATAATGGTTTAAAGATGGAGATAAAGAAAAAATAAAACTAAAAAATTCGGAGAGTAATTCTTAATAACAATGTTGGTTTATATTTTATGTATCTCATCATTTCAATAATATTTTTAAAATATAATTTTCAGTTTGGTTTCGTAATGATTTAACTTTTTCTTCAGTAACAATGCAACCTAGAAAGCTATGTAGAGTTGGGTATATCTCAGTGTCTTAACCTGGTCTTATTTTTGTTTTGTTATTTAATAACATCTATTTACTTGCGAGTGCCTGTATTAAAAGTGTCCCATCACTGAAATGTCCTTCCAACAAGGTTTCGTGTAAGATTTTTAGACTCTTACATCTTAGGTCGTATAATGAGAAAGAATGCAAACAAGAATAGAAATTAAAAAGTAAATAAAAGCTACATAAATAAAGATTAAACAAAGATAAACAAGGATAAATAAGGTAAAAGGAAACATTATTCCCTGGCAAATATAGTAACCAAGGTAACTCACTAAACATATAAATTTATTGCTTTATTAGGTAATTAACCGTTTAAGTGTGAGCGTTCCATTTTTTAACCTTTAAATAGAAATTGACTAACAGACATTAACATTTGGTTGACTGTATTTAACCAATTCGTCTTCTATTTTGATAATGTTGCCACATTTGGTAGGCCTATTATCGAGAACTGTTTTCCCCTTATTCCTGCCATCTTGGTTTTATTCTCGATTCGATTATTTACTTGTTACCCAGCTTTTACCAACTGATGCAGAAATGACATAAATTTAATGCAACTCGACATAAAAGCCATCCTACAGCTAGAAGTACAAATACTCTTTACAAGAAATTGGCAGTCTAACTATTTGCTGTGAAACATCTTATTTTCGTGGTTGCCATGCCAACGAAAGAGCAAGCAGACTCTTTTAAAAGTTTGTGGTATGCTTTGAGCAATTTTGTCATTCCTATTTAAACCCCTTCGATTCCAGCAATTGACTAATTAGAAATAAAAATGCAACTTTTTTCTACAGCTGTATACACATTTTTTATTTTAAAAAAAAGGAAGACAAAAAAATTGCAGTAAGAATACAAATAAACAAACACTCCTTGTAGTTTCTAGGAACTGCAGTATAGACAAATGAGCAGTCATCTGGAAAAAATATTTCACATGTCATTTGCCAGGAAGGAAATCCAGGTCATGTTATAATCCATTAGACAATCTAAAAGATGAACCGTGTTCTATTTCTGTCACAATCATGACATGTGATTTGTTTGGCATTTAGAAAGCAACACGCTGGTCTTCAATGCAGTCTCCGGACGCTACGGCGGGTGTTTGGTTATAAATGTCAGAAAATTTCCGCCATTTGTTATATAATTCGCCAGTGTGATATGAGCTTTGATGATGCACTGAAGAGCTAAAATCTGAAGGAATTTTGGAATGTCGGTTTTTGGTTTCGTACTAACAGAAAATGTGTGCAGTAATGGTGAAATAACTTGGAGGGGTTAACCACGTTCATGTTCAAATTTAGTAAATGACCAGCAAATAACCATCTTCATACATCGCATCGGCTTTCGGGTGAATACTAAAATGATCTATTTTTTAAGTCTAGCCTATACGTTCACAGGCCTACCAACCTCCCTCAACAAGCGGTTCTGTTCCACAACAAGCGCTCCCATTTTCTACGTCAATCGCACCCGAACCCCTATCAAGCGCCCCTAAAACGTCATCCGAGGCGAAAAAGCCCCGTCCACTCGGACTCGTCCACAACCAGGGCTATCTACAGTAAGAGCCGGATCTTGAATGAAAAATAGCATATGCCACTAGGTTGGGAAATATGGCCGCCGAAAACGCCACTAAGCGATGATTGCCTCTTTCTGTCAACCGAGGGCGACACCGTCCGTACAAAAATGCAACGTTCCTCCCCTTGCAACACTTTTTGGATACACGAACATGTCGCTTTTTTTTCCAAGCGCAGAGAAATTGCTTAACTGTGGATGAGTGATATAACTTAAAAACTATTTAAAAATACTTTAATACATAATAAAAATATGTCGCGCAAATATACACAAAATTAAAATTATATATTGAAAACCTCCACTAGATGTCGCGACTCACCATACAAAAATTCACCGATGCGATTTGCCAATTCCCGAACAGACCTCAAGAATTGGGACAGCCGTGGCGTCCATTTTGTGTACCCCTCTAATTCGTTGTAGAACGGGCCAGATAGTTTAGTGGCCATGCCGCAACAATCGCTCCCAACTATCCCGGAACTCTCAGCCTGCGTTTCAACATGGCGGCCACACTGTTCGGTGCGGTTTTTAAGTTAGTCAACATTTGGTTCGTTTAATTTAAAACGAAGGAGTGTTTTAAATCTATGACTTACCCGTCGATTGGGGATCTGTTATGTCTCACGTCTCAGTAGCAAGTGAGATTTTTATTATTTCTTTTGCCGTTTTGCTGCATTGAGCTCCATTGAGCTGGACGATAATCCTGGAGTAATATGAGGCTTTCCCGTCTTCGACAGCTGTTTCAACTTCATCGTACTCCTTTACTCGAATTAATGGAGTCAATAAATTGCTAGTGTTTATTATTGTGCTACGATAAGTCCTGTAGTTCAAAGGTGGCATTCCGTGCCTTCAAATGTGTACGAACATTTTTAGTGTTAGCGAAGTCGCCGCTAACTCGAATTATTTCCACCACAAATTCCCGTACGCACCTATGATGCGGTACTTTGCTTTGGATGTTTGTCGCGTCCCGCAAAAGCAACGGCGATGGAAGGTTAGTACGATGTGTTTTTTACCCCTTAGTTTAAAAATTAAACAAAATTAAAAAATGAGTAGGAAAAATTGAATTCACCTTTTTATTTTCTAGTAGCCCTTTTTCTGTTAGCCTATCTTTTGCCTCCGCCCTTTTCCTTCGTCCCCCCCCCCCCCCGGCATACGAAGCAGGTTTGTTTTGGCAAGCTTCACTCAACGTTTCTGCATTAACACAAGATTTTCAAATCGTTTTGGCAGTAGGCTAACCGAAAAAGGGCTAGCCTACTAAAAAGTAAAATGGCCAACTCAGTTTTTAATGATTTTTTTTTAAATTCTAAACTACTAAGTGGTAAAAAAACACCTCATATTAAACTTGCTTTCCAACTGACTGAATGATGGTAATAAAACGTACTTCACCACGGCATCAGTATGTCATTGACAAGTAAGTAAGTGTTCATAAGATCTTGGAAGAAAGCGGAGAAGTTATCCTAAGGTCTGAAATTTAGGGCGAAAGTTACCATAAGTTCCTGAATTTGGGGTTAAAACTGTCCTTAAGGAACTTCAACTTTACGAAGATAAAAATTAAAACTGCGCATGGCGATTTAAAATATGTTAGCTTAAAAGCTAAGACAAAATTGTGTAAGTGTTCCATATTTTTTTTTAAATATGTACCAGTTTTTACAATGTGGAAATTTTTCACATAAATACTTTTAATCGTTTGGGATAAAACTGAGCAAGAGATTTCACTATATTTCATCTTTCTGTGGTCCATTTTTTAAATTGACACTGCGCTACTACAAAAGCGGGCAAGTTCAAACGACATAAACTTGGCGGACAGCCTTATTAAATTTAAGTATAATACAGATTTTTCTGTTGTGTACTTTACTGGTGATTTTTAAATCCTTACAGCGATGAGCTAATGTTAAGGTGCCCATCCCCCCCCCCCCCCTAATATCACCTAATACGGCACCACAGATTGCCTTGGGTTTTGGTATATTAATACATCAGTACCCCTCCCCCACGTAAAATTCAAGCGACGATTTGTTGCTTACCGAACTTCCGTATGGGCACCACTGGCACCACATGCCAACTCGTTTTTAGTTTTAACAACTATATACAAAAGCCCTTTTTACGCCCCTCAGTGTTGCCCTGAACTGCCAAAGGGTGTGAGCTCACGAGTTGTCTTAACCAGTGGCATGATGCGGGCGAGAAGGGAAGCAACCAGATCGATCAGAGGCAATGTTTAACTTATATCATACGCAACAATTTTTGCTGCCAAAACGAAGGGGTAGAAAACATCTCTTATTAAATGTAGCTGTCCAGCTGACTGAATGATGGCAATGATTAAACAGTATTCATGGACATACTTCGCCATGGCTTCGGCTGGGAGCGCGATAAACTTCCATGGAAATGAAAGTTTGTGGCGAAAATACTATATCCGAGTTTGCCAACTCGAAGTTGCAGGGAAACGTTTCCAATTCACTGTGATTTCTTTGAACCTTACAGGGCTCTGACTACGCCCCCCCCCCCCCAACAACTAACGACAGGAGGGCACCGTATAAACAAAATGTCATTTTGAAATACGTGAAATGAATTCGTACGAAAATTGCACCACGAAATTGCAGGCAAACTTTTCCTATTCAACTTTTCAAGCCAACATGCTAGCTTATAGGGCTTCGCAGCGATCTCCCCCCCCCC
>JAHWFP010053037.1:0-17830 GCA_023313725.1 Lithobius niger | reverse complement strand
AGTGCCAACCTCTGTCACAGTGCAGTGGTTCGGGTTGTCACTGGACCACGCATTAGAAATATTAAAGAAGCTAGGTTAAGTAAGAAATTTCACTAGGAAACGGTTCTTTCCTCAGTTTTTTTCCTCGGATTGTTTTCCTTCTGTTATTTTCCTATGGTGATCTTCGAGTTTTTTATTTTTTTTTATTTTCACGGCATATTTTTTTCCATTGCCTGTTTACTGTCCATTCCTTTTTCCCGGGGCTTTCGTTCTGTGGAAATCTTTTTTTTTTCTTTTTTAGTTGGCTGTTTTTTCCAGTTTTTTTTCCCCCTAGGATTGTCTTTCCACAGCTTTTTTATTCCTAAATTCAAAGTTTCTGAATGCATTTCTTTAAAACAAAACCGCAAAATTGACCTTCAAATCGATTTTAAAACAAAATCAATTTTAAAACTGTTGCTCTATTTATATTTATAGCTACATAAAATACAAATGCAAACCTATTTACGTTGCCTTTTGGACTCATATTAAGGACGGGAAAGCCAAAGGCTGACAAGAAAAGGTGTTTTCTTGTGAGCCTTTGGCTTTCCCGTCCTCAATCTTTATACTGATAACTAAATGGCGTAATACTTTTAAAGTCAGTTGATAGGTTTTGTCATGCATAAAATACTTTTCCTGTCCTGTACTGGGACTGAAGAAGCCACCACATTTTCTTGGCCTATCCAGATTCCATAAATAGAGATTTGCAGTATTATGTGTTTGACTGACTTTATTCTGTGTTCAACAAATTTTATTTTTTCAGTTGCATCGCAGACACAGTATTGTATTTATTTTACGGGTATTATTATTCGTTTATTGAATTTAACAACTTCGTAATATTCAAGGATTTCCCATAACCAGGCATGATTAATAGATGTAGACTTCTAGTTGCCCCTTCCAAACTGTCTAAATTTCATTGTCCAATACTGTACAATTTTCCGCCCCCAGAAAAAAATATTTACTTATGACTCTGAAAATCTAACAAATTTTAATCTTTGCAGGATGCGCAGATTTATGAACAGACACTCTTCGTAGCATCCGGTAGCACTGCTAGGTCCAGTGTGCGACCATTTAGACGATAAACTTTCCCTGAATGCTACTACGGGTGTTTATTTATATTTTCTCAATGCAGTTTCATTTCTCTTCATCCATGTATCCACCCAAAAACAAAACTGGTATAAGAGAAGCCGCCAAGTTTACAAAAAGGGTCGGCCATTCAAAGTAGTGATATCGTTCAACCAGGGAAAGGCCGCCAAGGTTAATCCAATTAGCCAAGTTAATCGCACCTACAACTTACCATATCATCCTACTCTCCAGATGTTATCGGAGTTTCAGAAACTCACCTTACCTCTGTTATTCCAGACTCTGCAATTAACATTGATGGCTATTGTGCTTACCGCAGTGACTGTTCGATCAGGGGTCATGGCGGCGTTCTTATATACATCAAAAATAGTATTTCATCTTCCTGCAGCGGATCTTTCTCTGATTCCTTTGGAGAATGGGAATCTCTCTGGTGCTCCATACTCATTCCTCACCGTGGCAACATCAACATCGGGTGTGTTTACCGTACTCCGATCAAAGGCTACCCCACCCACTGGCCCAGTTTTCTTACCATGCTTACTAATGCAGTGTCCACCAACCAGTCAAGTCCATTCTTCTGCATGGGCGACTTTAATTTACCCAATATCAACTGGCATAGTGTTACTACTTCTGAGCTAAATCCCAGTGCTTCAGTAGAGTTTCTCGATTTCATGCAAGATTACAACCTTGTTCAACATGTTTCGAAGCCCAATCGTCATCGCGCAAACCAATGTTCCAGCCTCCTTGATTTGCTTATTTCTTCTTCCACTCTTAACCTTTCCCCCATTACTCATTCACCAGATTTTGGTCGTGGTGACCATGATGTACTTACCTTTTCACTCAATATTGATTTCAGTACTAAATCCAGTTCCTTCTCATCTCACAATTTTCGTTCTGCAGACTATCCACTTATTAATCACATGATTTCATGTATTGACTGGTCCTCTGAGCTTTCCAATCTTGATGTTGACTCTCAAGTTCATAAACTTACTACTTTTCTTCAGGATACTATCAGTCACTTCATTCCACCTGCTAAGAAATCGGCTCCGTCCCGTCCCACCTGGTCCACACCTGAACTTCGCGCCATTCTGAACAAAAAAAAAACGTACTTACCGCTTACTCCGCTCCTTTCCTTCTCCTTCTAACATGGCAAATTTTCTTGCAGCTAGGGAAAATGCCATTAGGTATATTAAACTTGCTAAAACTGAATTTGAAAGCAACTTGATTCTTCGCTCTAAACAAAATCCAAAATTACTTTTTTCCTATCTTAAAAAGGATAATAAGTCTGTCCCTTTAAGTTGCATTCAAAATGAGGATAATACTTTCGCCCTTGATGATCCTACCATTGCCACTAGGCTGAATAATTTTTTTTCCACTACTTTTCATCCTGCCTCTTTTTCTGATTCTATTCCATTTGCAACCAGCAAAGTTCATTTTAGCGCTGATGATGTCTTATCTGCTCTCAAATCCTTAAAGGATAATTTTTCTTCTGGCCCCGATAACATACTTCCGATTTTTCTTCGTAATTGTGCGGAATCTATCGCCAACCCCCTTTTCTTAATTTTTTCCAATTCTATTACTTCTAGCTCCTTTCCGACTTGTTGGAAGGACGCTCATGTTACCCCAATTCACAAAACTGGTTCCCCTTTCCTTGTTACTAACTATAGGCCTATTAGCCTCCTTTCGTCAATATCCAAAATCCTTGAACAGCTGGTCTATTCTGAACTTTTTACTCAGTGTTGTAAACTTAATATTCTCCCGACTACCCAACACGGGTTCCTTCCTAAACGCTCTTGCCTTACAAATCTCCTCTCCACTTATGAACCTATTACTAAACTTATTGATTTTGGCCTCCCCTGTGACCTTGTTTTCTTCGATTTTAGCAAAGCATTTGACACTGTCTCCCATTCTAAGTTAGTTTCTAAACTTGCGCACTTTGGTTTTACTCCTGGAATCATTTCCTGGCTCAATTCGTATCTTCATTCTAGGCGCCAGCGTGTCGTTCTTCGTGGTTCCTATGCCCCCTGGCTTCATGTGACTTCAGGAGTGCCTCAAGGCTCCGTTCTTGGCCCTCTCCTTTTTAACATTTTCATTTCTGACTTACCATCTGTTATTCTTTCCTCCACCAGTGTCTGTTACGCTAATGACTTGAAACTTTTCTCTGACTCTACCTCTTGCCAGTTGCTTCAAGCTGATATCCAACGCGTCGCTGATTGGTCAACTGCAAATTTCCTTTTCTTTAACACTGATAAATGCCATGTTCTTTACTTTGGTCATAACAACCCGCGCTTTCCTTACCGTCTGTTCGGAAAGCTAATTATTCCTGTCGCTAATCATATGGACCTTGGTATCACTGTTGACAGTTCTCTTAATTTCAATCTTCACACTGAAAATGTCATCTCTAAAGTTTTCAGGAAGGCACATTTCATTCTTAAGGGATTCTCTGATCTTACTCCTTCCCTGTTTACTGTCTTATTCAAAACTTTCCTTCTTCCACTTTTTGATTATTGCTCTCAAATCTGCCGCCCTTACAATCTTTACTCATTGAACCGCCTTGAAAATTGTCAGCGGCGCCTTACTAAATGGTGTCCCACCATTCGTTCTTTGTCCTACCCCGACCGCCTACGTAGGCTTCAACTTACTACCATTCAAAACCGTTTTCATCGTGGGGACATGATCCTTACTTACCAAATTACTCATAACCTCCTTAACGTTAACTCTGATCTTTTTTTTTCACCGAATTTCAATTATACTCGTGGCCATCCTTTTCGCATCTGTGGTACTGTGTGCCGGACTAAACTTCGCTACCAGTTCTTTACGGAAAGGGCTGTCCATGCCTGGAATGCCCTTCCCTCTAATGTTGCTTGTGCCCCATCTCTTAATGCTTTCAAATCTCGTTTCGATGTGTTTGTTCGTTGATTGTTGATGTTTTGTTTGGGTGGGTGGGTGGGTGCTTCGTGTGCCTTTTCTTTTCTATTTCTATTTCTATTTCTACAAATAATTCGAAGGTTAAATGAAAACTAGAATATTGCTACTGGCGGTAGCAATCTTCAAGTTTTCATTTAACGTTCAAAGTATTATTCGGTGCGATTAACTGGGTTAATAGGATTACCCTGGGCGGCCTTTCCTTGGTTGAATGATATCACTACTTTGAAAGGCCGACCCCTTTTGTAAAATTGGCGGCTTCTCTTATACCAGTTTTGGTTTTGGGTGGATATCACAACTTTTATAGACCTGTGAATGTATAAAAAATCCCACGGTGTAATTGTCACCTCTACCTTTTTTGTCTGGAGGTATTTTATATCTATGAATTTTCTCGTTCATAACTTTTACATTTGCTATTGTCATTCCGAATAAATTAATAACAAGCATAAGAGTACGGTAATTGCAAGGCCTTAATAAGTTCTTATGGTGTAAAAGATACCCTGTGTCTTATTGAACCAGTAATGAAAAAATTTATTCGGGGTCGTAGGGCAGATAATTCATTTTGAATTCGCGTACCGTAAAAAAAAACTATTTGGATTTGATGGGGAAAAAACGACCAAACCTTTGCAACACACCTGTGCATTTTGTTTCCTAATCTTCTTTCCAGCAAAATTGTCTCTTTTATCGTCGTGGGGCAGGTAATTTAGTTTGAATTCGTGTACCGTAACAAAAAACCGACCAAACCTTTGCAATAAACGATACTCCGTCTCTTAGTGAACTATTCCATTCCATTCTGAATTTTAACTGAGGCCGCTCCCTACTGCCATGCGCCCCATAAAAAACATCACCACCTATTTGCAATCACATCTTTGCAACCAATACTGCAATTTTACTGAGGCCTCGGCCAGATGCCATGCACCCCAAACCTAACCTAAAGATAAACAACAAACAACCAACAACCATAGGCTCCACAGTACAAAAAAAAAACCACGTAACCTTGTTACCGCCAAAGCACAATGGAGCACAACAGAAAAGCACAACAGAAAAGTACAATAGAGCACCATAGAGCACAGTAGAGCACAATGGAGTACTACGCTTACAAGCCGCTGGCGGCCCACCTTCTCTCTCCCATAAAAGGAAAGTTCCAGTGGGCATTGGAATCTGCGTCGCACTCACAGATCACTGCCCGGCTCACCTTCTCTTCCCCATTTAGAGAAAGTTCCAGTGAGCACTGACATCAAATCTTCAGGGGCTACACTTTGAACAGCACAGAACTACCACAGTACCAGCGCATCACCAAGTAGGACGGGGGGGGGGGAGGAGCTACACCTCTAAACCTTTCGTGACAATGAAGGCTGCAATCGCTCGGAGTCTAGCTAGTGGGCTCGGACCGCGATCATGGGATAGGAGGTCTGCAAACACCGTGAGAGAGCTCAGCCAGGGTGCAAGCCGCTGCCTCTCTGCTGCAAATTTTCAACACACCGTCAGAACATGCTCCGGGGACTCAACAACCCGGCACACTGAACACAGGGGCGAGTCAACCCAGCGATAGCGAAACCTATGGACCTGCAGCAGCGTGAAGTTGACTCTGAGTCTTGATAGAATCTATAGGGGAGCTTATCAAGGTTCGACCTGGCAGTGCATTGTGGATGAACCGCATGCAGTTACCTATCATCCGGGGTCGCTGTCCACGCTTTCTGCCACTGGGCAGTGGCCCATCGCCGAATGGCCACTCGCCGCCGACGCGCAGAGACAATTGGAAACACACGAGTACAATGAAGCCGTGCAGCATCTCGCGCCACTCCGTCTGCAACTTCGTTGCCTGGAGTTCCACAGTGACCCTGAATCCATTTGAAGGATACAACACTGCTTCGGAGCGCAACCCAAAACTTCCAACCAATGGTATACACCAGAGGGTCACGCACATCCAGGCTCGCCCACGAGGCCTGAAGGAGCTTGAGGCTTGCCTGTGAATCAGTCAGAATTGTGAAAACCGGGAGCTGCATGTCCTTGACAATGTCGAGAGCAACCGAAATAGCGAGCAACTCACACATCGTACTCGACGTTTCCTCCTCTACTCGACGCTGACAAACATCCTTCAAGGAGGGAATGAAAATCCCAATACCACCTCTTCCATCCGTCTGATGAAACGAAGCATCACAAAAAACTTTACACCCCACTGCTCCTGGCTGAAAAATAGCTTGCAGCTCAGGACACCAAGTCCACGGGCTCAGAAGCCGTGGCATAGCAACCGTGTGCAAAGACTTTGACACCTGACGCAACAGGGTGACACCCCATCCAGCCTCTCCAAGAACAGCAAGCGACCTATCACTTAACGTCCCGTAATCCTGCAGGATCCGACCCACAGGGTCGCGAGAACCCCTGCTAAGGTTGCGTAGGCAGAGCGCTACAAGCAGCTCTTGCGCATGTAGCTCAACAGGCAGCTCGTTACACTTGACACACAGAGTGCTCACTGGTGTGGTGTAAATACACCCTGACACCACACGTAGACACACATTCACAGAAACCTGGAGTGCCCTCTCATGGCGCCTAATGTCACACAAAAACGGCAGCGAATAGTCTAGAACCGACCAGACAAAAGTTCGATATGTCGCAATCAACGCGCCCCTCGTAACTCCCTTCCCTGCTAATTGCCGCAGAATTGCTGTTCTCGCTAAAACTTTCTGTCCAACTCTACTCACATGCAAGTCCCAAGTCAACCCGGAGTCCAGAACTACTCCAAGGTACTTAACACTCTCTTTTGGACAGACAATCTGCCCACTGATTTTAAGCTGTATAGTAGACTGCTGAATGATTTTGGACCTCGTAAAGACAACTACTTCAGTTTTGGCAGGCGCCAGCAGGAGCTTACGCTCCTGCAGAAGAGAGTCAACTTTACCCAAAACTCTCTGCGATTCTCCAGCAAGCACAGCAAGGTTCTGTCCAACGAACCAAATGGCAACATCGGCTGCATAACAGACAATGTTAGAGCTTGCCCCAACTTCAATCAAAACGTCGTTAATGGCTACGGCCATCAATGTGAGGCTGAGGCAACTTTCCTGGGGGAGGCCTCTATTCGTCGAATCTGTAGCCGACCAGTACCCTCCAACCCGCCTAGCAAACGCACGTTTTCCCAGAAGCGCAACAATCAATCTAACCAAACACTCACTAACTCCCATCCCACGCAGGACGCCTCTACCCACTGAATAGACACTGTGTCACAGGCCGCTTTAATATCCAAGAAGACGGCCAAGACGATGTCTCCAAGCATCCATGCCTCTCTGATGATAGAAAGCAAAAAGAGGACAGCATCTTGGGCACCTCTGTCCGGTCGATACCCGAATTGCACTCCCGCGAGACACTCATAGTATTCTAGGTGCCACTCAAGGCGTTTTACAATCATGCGCTACAGAACTTTCCGGACACAAGAAAGCAACGCAATCGGTCGGTAATTAACTAGTTCAGACCTTGTGCTGCCTTGCTTATGCACAGGCACCAGGATCGTGAACAACCATGAGGGAGGGACCTTGGCTCCAGAAAAAAGATCGCGAAAAAGGGGGAGCACCCCAGGGCTCCCTGCCTCAAGGTCCTTCTTCAAAACACCGTAGCCAACACCGTCAATTCCTACCACACTGGTATTTTTACACTTACGAAGGGCTGACCGTAGCTCTGCATCTACCCACGGTAGATCGCCACACATGAGAGTGATAATCTAGACACAGCGGGAGGGGAAGACCCTCCCGCAAATGAGTACACGCTAGCAAACCTAGAATTGAACGCCTCTGCCATTCTTTCCCCTCACAGAACCTCCCTGTCTGGTCCAGTGGGACTGTAAATCCATGATATCGCAGTTTTTGCAGCACCCGGGCTAAGTTGGCGCCATGCTTGCGTTAGCGAGCATGCACCGCTAACATTCGCACATAATCTATCACTGAACATTGCCTTTTCTTGTCGCAGAACTCGGGGAGTGCTTCCATCTGCTATAGGCTCTCCGGCAATCCCGCACAGCAACTGTGCAGTGATGCGACCACCACTCTGGACGATCAGTCATGCTCCGATGCAACAGGCATTTGTGACGCCCACGTATGAACTGCCCAACCAATGGGCAAAAATCCCATCGCTAACTCGCGGCTGCGAGCGCTTCCTCGGCTCAACCAAGGATGTTATACATGCAGAGGAGCTGCGCGGTTGCAGGATCACCGGAAGATGATCACTGCCTCTCAAATCATCAGCTACATGGCTACAAAACTGGGCAGCAATACTGGGTGAGCAGAGGAAAAAATCCAACGCAGACTCTTGAACCCTATTACTCTGCCAGCGCACAAAGGTGGGGGAAACCATCATGCACTATCTGCACACCAACGGCCTGAATTGTGTCCGCTAGCTTACGCCCCTAAGTATCAACATGCAACGATCCCCAGTCATAGTGATGACTGTTGTAGTCACCACCAATAATGACCGGAGCAGGGAACTGGTTCAACCACGCTGTCCACTCAGCAGTAGTTGGACTCCCAGTCGCATGGAGAAACACTACAGACACCCAACCGTGGCCCATCCACACTTTTACAGCAACTGCATCAACCCCAACAAGTTCATACCTAATGTCCATCTGAAGATATGGGACCGACCACTTGATAAAAACCCCTACTTTACAAGCAGAATGAACAAAATCCGTTCTCCAGGATGCTGCATGCAAACCGCGCAAATCAACAACTTCTTGCACCCCTAAAATGCTAGCATATTGCAGCAATTGCTCAAGCTCACCTAACTTACTCGTCAATCCCCGCAAATTCCACGAAATGAAAGTGTAAGGCTCGAATGGGGTAATTAGTCTAGAAATGGACCCCCGCACTAGCCTCCCCGTCATTCACCTGCAACGCGCTGATACTGCTAATACTTAGTGTAAAACCATCTCCTAGATCACTACATTCTTGTGATGCATTTTCCTGGGTCTGTTGCAAACCACTTGAAACACTTGCCGCTGCAGCCTCACTCATAGCCGCTACCGTGCATTCCACTACCCCCACTGGAGGCTCATCTGCTAGGAACTCTACTTCTATCACCTCAGTTATGCTCCCATCTCTCATTTCGCACTCAGCACTTACCTCAACAGTCGGTTGCGGCACCACGGCCACCTGCGATAATACATCGCCGGTATCAACCGGTGGCGGCTGGACCTTCCTCTTCTTTTTTTGACCACCCTTCCTCCGCTTTGCTGGTGGGGTTAGCCACGGACCATCACTTTCTCGGCCGTCATGACTGGCCACAGGATCACGTCCACCTCCATCAGGTGTCTCGTCTCTTGTTTCGGATCGTCCTCGGCTGTCGCTAGCCATTGTGGCCAAACTGGGGGCACTGGTGCTCAAGGCGATATGCTCCAGGTTCCCTTGATGTTGCTGCTGCGGACGGGTGCACCTTCTGCGCTCTCAGCTCCTTTAATCTCCTTGCTTCAATCAGGTGCGAACAAGGCTGGCGCGGGTCACGCCAGACTCCACAGGTATCGCACGCGATCGCCATGCAGGCACGGCGGAAGTGCCCTTGTGCCGAACAACACAGACATTTAGATGGACGGTCGCCGACAATTACCAGCGTTTGTATTCCCCTTATCACCGTCATGTTTGGGACTTTATCGATGGTGTCGCCTTGTCTGAGGTGCAGTGTCACTTGGCGCACCCCGGTCTCACAAACGGGTCTACCTCTGATGTACAGTTTCTCAAATGCGTGCTTCTCCAACACTGCAATCTTCCCAAAACCGACTGCAATCTCTTGAGGCGTAATGCCAACTGGCAACCAGTGTAGACGCGCCTGCACCGTCTGCTCATGCAGATCATGTAGCTCTGCTGGGTAACCATTGATCACTAATTCTGACCTTAGCAGCTTCAGCTTGGCCACTCGCGAACTAAATGCCACCTCGAATGTGTAGGCTGCTCGTAGGGTATTTATGTGTGTGATCTCACCTACACCTACTATTTGCTCCACTGCTAAGCACTAGGGTGGCAAATCACAACAACCGGCCTAGGCATCTGCACGTTCGTGAGGCCACCACCGTAGAGCTTCTTTAGCGCTTGCAGATTATTCAACTTCCGGCGCTAAATCATTTCCTCTTCCGCTCCATCTGAGTCAATTTCACTGTCACTCCAGCTGTTTTCCCCACGTCTGACACCACCTCACTAAATAACTTGGTAATAGTTTGAACTGCCGCCACTCTACCTCTCTCTTTTTCCTGATCTGCTGCCTGTCGATGGGCGCCATCTTGTCTCCATGTATCTCCATCTTTATTTCCAGAGACAGCCTGAACGTTTGTAGTTACACCATGACGCCTGACTCTTACCTCCGAAATACCACGCTTCTCCGCCTCTCCCATAACGTGCACAAATGTCTCATCAGAGACTAGACCAAAATTAACTTCACTACCAACCAGCACCTTCTTCTGCAATAAGTCTTTCAGTAACGCCTCGACTTCATCGTCAACATCGCCCTCCATTGCAACAACCTATTTGCAACCACCTGTTTGCAACAACAATGAATTCTGACAATTAGGCACTGAAACGATAAGCGTGTAACACTTAAGCAGGTTATAAACTACTGTTGGATGACAATACAAACAATGGTTACAACAATAATTTTGCACTTACGAGCCACTTCAGGGCCATGTGCTTCTAGCTGTAACTCCCATTTTAGAAAAAGGCACTTCCCCATATGACGCTTTACCTGTCTGCCAAAATTTAGATCTGGCAACTTTCCGTAATCAGCTGTAGACGTGTCGTTATACCCTATGAGAATTAACATGGGAGCCTGCGGACTAGTTACTAGTTACTAGTTACCAGTAACACAAATCAACGTTACTGAGGACACTTTCTCTCTATGAAGGACACGATCCCACATTTTCGAATTGACGTTTTCTTCGTTACTGGACCCAAGACACCTGAATCAAACGATTTGCAAAGATTTCTACTGCATGGGGAATTTACCACCAGTATGCTGAAATCAGGTATAAGTTGGTTTCAGTTAAAAGACACAGTCTGCTAGTGTAGGCCGCCTTTTTTCATCAACAATCATTTTTTAACAATCGGATGATCTACCATTACTTGGCGGCGACACACTAGCGTGTGTATAAATTTATTTCGCTTAGGAGCAGAGTTAGCTCAGGAGCAGAGCTAAAAGGATTGTTAGGGATCAAGATTAAACAAAGCTTAAATAATCAGTAAGAGCGCGAGCGGGCTAATTCTTCCCACGGTAGCAAAGAAAAAGGGGGGACGGCCGAGAATGATATTTGTGGCATGCGCCCTAACAATTAGAAACAAACACTATTGCTTCAATAATGCTGACTATTAGAGCCGAGATGAAGCAGCGGAAATCAGCTAGACCGGCGTATGTTACGCCGGGGACCAACTATTTAATTTAATTTTTTTACTTAAGAATAGCCAGGGTTCGTTGGAAACTATCTACGCTTAGGTTGGGCGAGCAAACTTATCATGCACTATAATGAAAGAGTGCGAGGGACCGACAATGTCTGTAACAATATGTCTGTAACAATCAGTAAAAAAAGCGGAATATTGCTTCAATAATGCTAGCTCTAAGATGCGACTTGAAAAGTTTCAAATTTCGTTGAGTAACAATCACTGCATGCACGATCGTTGTTGGGTTTATTGCGCTTGGTATCAGAACGGCGAAACTGGCAATTGAGCAGTTTCCATTGAAAAATGACATTTACTTCCATAACAAAACAAATCAGTAGGGGTTCAAAGGGAGGGGGAGTATGGATGGGGATATTCAGATCACACAATAAGGGATTCCGGGGCGGGGGGGGCAGGGGTTGTGGGACGGGAAAGGGGTTACGGGGAGGGGGGGGCATGGGGGAAATCAGACCATACAATGGGAGAATGTGGGGGGGTAGGCCGCAGGGGAGTTTGGAGTTCGGAGGTTGGGGGCAATTGGCGACCTTTTCATTCCATACTGCCCACTACATTATTTCTCTCAGGTGTGTGAGAACCGGCTAGACCGGCGTATGATACGCCGGGGGTACAGCTAGTTTTATGCATTTGTTAATTTGCAGTAACGTTGTTTGTATTTCCCTGGATGCTACGACAGGTGTTTGTTTATATTTTCTCATTGTCGTTTCATTCCTGTTCATTGCGCTCATTTTGTTAATTCGTTGTAACACTTTGTGAATAACCGGATGCCAAGATGGGTGTTTGTTCATATTTTACCAATGCACTTTTATTTCTATAGCCACCAGCATCCATCCTTACAGATACTAGAGCTTCGTCCTTTCCAAAAGTGTCAACTCTCAACTTATCTTGTGGTATTGTTGCAAAAGTATACATTTTCAACTTATCGCTCGCCGTAGTTATTGTTTTAAGTGTCCATTTTCAACTTATCATGCACGCCATTACCTTTGCTGTAACTCTCCAGTTAAAGCTATTTATACGGAGACTTTGCAACAATAAAACGACAAAATTATGGTAATAAGTGAATGTTTCCATTTTCCTGTTTGCTTCATTAACCGTTTACTTTGTGTTTCATTGTTGCTTAACAACCTTGTTTAAAAATTGCTTAAGAACCTTTATTCTACTTTTTCAATTGTTATTTAAATGTAATTGTCAAACCTTATGATAGAACTAGAGGAAGCCCGTGCCGGTCTTGGATCCACCGTTTGCAACAATGGTACAGTTTGGTTGCTCGTGCGTATGTCCATGTTTCACCGAATTAAGTTCGTGAAATCCCAATTTTGTGCACACTGGCTAACAAACGCTTTCATCGAATTAAGTTTGTTCAACCCAATTTTTGCGCACACTGGCGAACAAACGCTGATTTTCGTTCACTTCGCTCATTCAATCAGCGCATCCCGTGGCGCAATTCAGTGGATGCACCATTTTAAAAATTGGCATGCTAAAGCATCGCTTATGAAAAAAATTTGCGCTGTCTAATAATGTTGTATTGCTTTCTGAAGTGCGTTGTACGCACGGGTCGTGTTAGATGCACCGTTTGCACACTGGTACTGTCTGGTTGCTCATGTGTTTGAACCAATTAAGTTTCGTTAATCAGTTTTCCCTTAACTCACTCAATCAGCAACCCCGGTCACGATGCAGCCCGAGCCCTCTTCCGGACTCGGTGCCCAGGCACTGACATTTAAATATTTCTGTAGGGTGTAAATAAATACGCTTCTTTTGTAGACCGAAGTTGAAACGTTTAGCATGGCGGCATTTCTTTTTTCTGGGAGAAGAAGAAAGTAAATCGGCGGCATAACAATGCCTCATTATTGTTTTGTTTTCACTTGGAGAGGTCTTATTGTTGCGGACTTCTTTGCAAGGTAGCAATGATAAGCCACGTGCTCCGTAGTGATTGTTGCTGTCCACTTTGGAACAATTTAGCTCAGCTCTGAAGGGCCGCATCCAGGAAATAAACTAGGAAACAGGCTTTGGGCCTATTGTAGGCGGAGCGAACGAATCTTCATTTCAAACTTATCTTCAGTTTTTATTTTAGTGACGATACCACTAAGTTGGGCTGTTTGCCTTTCGGTGTGACATATACCGCTGCTCTTTTCTGGCCTTTTTCTTATTTTAGTCTTCTTTTTTAAATGTAGGCCTATGCCAAGGCCGGCAGAAAAGGGGGTGCGAAGGGTGCGGTGCACCAGGGCGAATTGGAGAGGGAGCGTTATTTTTCGTAAACCAAAAATTATAGATTGTACTTCAGTTTGTGATTACTCGACTACTCGAATCAAAAACTATCTCCGCTCCACTATGAAGCAAGAAAGATTGAGTGGTTTAGCATTGCTCTCAATAATTGAGCGTGATCTGTCCAGAAAGTGTCATTACAAAATCTGTCATAAAACTTTGGGCTCGATGGAAAGCAAGAAAAATTGGTGTAGGCGTGACCATGACGGAATAAAACAGGCGAGGTAAAAAGAGTAATTTTTTTTTTTGGGGGGGGGGGGGCAAATATTTTCGTGTCGCCGGCCCTGGCCTATGCTACGTGTCAAATTTACGTCAACAAGCTTTCGTTTGCTCCAGCATTTAGTTTTTGTTTAGTTATTTGTAGCCTCTTTTCACAGCCAACACTAAAGAACTGGGCCATCCCCGCGAGTAAACATAAAACAGCGCGTTTGGCTACCGCTGTTTGAGCTGCCGCTGACAATAATTCTTACATTGTTTACAGGAACTGCTGTGCAAAATGTAGTCCGCATATTAAAATATTAATAAACAAAAACGTATCGTTAAAATTTAAAAGTAAGGGTCTAAAAGTGAAAACCTGTAAGGAACACGGATAAGCTTTGACTGTAAGGGTCTAGGTGTCAAATTTGGCCAGTAAGACGCTGCTAAGCATTATACCCTTACTGCCCAGTTTTTGACGAACAGCTGTCTGAAATCGTCCTATAAAGACCCATGAGATGATCCAATGATAGTGGGGAGGGGGTTTCCTACTTTGCTTTAGGTTGACATTTTTTTTCGGTTTGATAAGATGGCAGCGATTCCAAGCAAGACAACCTGCTACAAGCGTAAGCGTATACACCCATTTTGTCTGAGTTAATAAGTCTTTAATACTTCTTCACAATACTGCTTTGGTATAAGACTTGACACCGCCAACAACGAAAGTGTTGAGCCACACACCTCTTATCACGCATATCTACTACTATTCCAAGGGCTTTGATTGCAACAGCGATCTCTTTGACTATAATCTTAAAGAAACAACCATCAAAATTTAGGTTTAAAATGTGTTAGCTTTTAGACCTAGTTTTAGGTTTTAGGACTTCATTTTAGCGTTTAGGCCTAATATTTGATTTCGTAAGCAGCAGCTTACAACAGCGGCTCGAGATTAGGCCTAATCCTTCATGCGAAGCAACACGGTTTTTGGTTTCGAAGCTCCACGTTACCGTGGCAACCAGGAATCCTACAACTGAGAGAGGCAGGCATTTATTGTTTCGTGTTTCGTGCTTTCGTGTTTAGGCTGATGTAACTATCGTTTTATAATACCGCTTGGCCTTGATACGACGATTTCAGGTTTCATATTCGGGATTCCCATCTCTAGTGTAGTAGTCGCCATATCGTTGCCTGCTGAATTGAGTAATCTCCAAGCATTTTTTCTTCAAATGATCTAACGTGTGTCGTTAATGGAATCCTTTTGTTTTTTATGGTTACGTTTGTTCCTGTAGTGGTTAAATGCAACGGTCAAATGATACTATTTCATTGAGTTACGTCGAAAAAGATCATTAGTTAGAAAGAAGCACCCAAAATTTAATTTGTCGTGTTTTTTAAAGTTCACTTGACTACCATTAGCATGGTGTATGCTTCGTCGGAATTCCTTAACTATTCAGGATTCCAATTTATAATGGTGAGTGTTAGAATTAAATTAGAAAATTTTTTAATTTCTACCGTAATAATTGTTCGATTTACGGCAAATTTTTGCTCAGCCATACTAATTAGGGTATGAACGCTGTACCAAATTTCATTCCAATCCGATCTTTCGTTTGGTCTCCACCCAGACTAAAAAATGTGCAACCAACGGACGGACCAACATTTTGCAATTTGGTGTCCGTTATAGGCTACGCTTCGCTCGCTCGCTCCGCCAATAAGCCATTCTATCGTTTCTAGCTGCCAATTTAGAGGCCAGGAGGCCATGATTTAAAACATACGCGTTTAGCAGAAACACGGATTCTGTCATTTTACCCTTTAACAATCAACGGTTTAGACGAAATTGTTAGGCACCGCAGCAAAGACACAACACGTGCACGAAGAATGAAAAGCGATTAAAGTTTTTGTTTACTTATACTTATTTTCTTACTTAGTTCAACGACCTTATTCTGTAGATTCAACGACCTTTATTATATTGATTTTAGTTTAAAACCGAATACTTTATATGACGTATATAAATATTTTGCCAGTTACTACAAAATAAAGGAGGATTCGTTGAATTTGGTCATGGCTGTCCTGGGCAAGGTGTCTGTCAGACAATGTCGTCGCATGCTTTTTTAATGAAAATAAGCAGGTTAAAGGAAGGATTTTTTTTTATTTTTCAAATTAATTTTTAGGGATTATGTCATCAGGAACAAAGTAATGCTTGTATAAGTGAACCCATTATATTGTGAACATTACTAGACGTTTGTGAAACAGAAAGAAGTCTGGTTAAGTAATCTAGTAAAACAGATTTTGAACGGGAACGGCAGGAGAAATAGACTGCCCTGAGTAGTTTTAATTGTGAAGCATATCGCCTCACCCGAAAAAATTCTCTTAAAATAACTGATACCGCATCTGTCGCTTCGTTTCTTGTATCTTCGTTGATCTGTATTCGTTGATCTGTATTCTTGCTCCCTCACTGAAAGTGCCCTACACCGACTTCAATTGGGCTCTTTTTTGACCGTCGGGGGCAGATGCAAAAAAAAAAAAAAAACTGTTCCAATCCGACCTTCCATTTGTTGAAGAACGTAGCTTTCACGGATTACCAAACATAAAGCGTTCCAATGTGAGTGACCGCAATTCTGAAACGTTTGTACTGAGAAAAAGGGATTTCTGCTAAACATTCGATGATCACTGGCTTAGGCACAATAATCTATACACTATACTGCTACGTATGAGCCTTCGCTGCAAGGTTTGCCTTGGTCTTCCGTGTTATAGCCGTTGTTTTAGTGCTTATTTTCTCCGCCATCATACAACATTTTTCACTCGGATTTGGTATGTAATCTGCTCTTAGTGGCCAACACCGCACTACCAACTCTGATTAACATCCGTTTTTTTCACTTAGGAGAGCTTGAATATTGAGTTTTTTTTTGCCTTAGGCGGTGGATTTCTTGTACTTTGGACATGTTCACATATTAGTCTGTACAGACTAAGCTTTACATCATAGAAAGCTAGTTCTCAGTTCATTTGACTGAGACACTTCCTCAGATATGCCCTTTATAGAAATAGAAATTTCAATTGGTCGAGAAATTCCGGAGTTACAGGCCTTTGAACGTTCAGTTTTATTGTTTTACATTGTTTTAAACATTGTTATTAGCCAACAGTGCCAACCGACGAACGCCAGCCTCAAGGCATAGACTGAAGAATGAACAAATGCTAGCAGTATCGGTGAGCCAACCATTCACCCGTACTTTGATGTAACGAGAAATGTAGGACGAACTCTTCTTATTAGAATTAATTTATGTAATGATTTGACGTCACTTTCCCGTTTTAATGGTAAAATGTCAGTTGCTCAGTTGGTTTGCTGTCATGTAATAATAAATAAAGGCAAATGGTGCTGGAAGACAGCTGTAGAGAAACTAACTTCCAAGAGAAAGACTAGCGCTGGAATTTTACATAAAATGAAGTTTCATGCCAGCTTCTTGGAAACCAGAGTGAAGTTAGCAAAGCACAACCTTGTTAGAGTTATTCCCTTTACCAAAATGACATTAGATCAAATTCCGTCACTTACGTATGCCCACGTGTCTCTTAAAGAAAAAAATCAGTCTAGACACGCGTCAAGAGTAGAGGAATGCGTCAAAAAGACTGCAGTAAAAACCAATGTGCGGTCACCTGGAAAAAAACATTTCACGTGTTTGTTAGCCAGAAGTCAAATCCAGGTCTTCTGATATTCCAGTAGACAATCTATGATAAGAACCGCATTTTATTTCCGGCACAAAGATGACATGTGATTTGATTGGCATTTAGAAGGGAACACTCTGGTCCTCGATGCAGTCTCCGGACGCTACGACGGGTGTTTGGTTATGAGTGTCAGAAAATTTCCTTCATTTGTTAGAGAATTCGCCAGTGTGAGATGAGCCTTGATGATTCACTGAAGAGGCTGAAAGCTGGAGGAATTTTGGAATGTCGGTTTTGGT
>JAHWFP010053034.1:4276-17411 GCA_023313725.1 Lithobius niger | reverse complement strand
TTTTTTTTTTAAATCGGTTTTTCGCGTATTTGAGGGTCATAATAGCAAGTTAGAGCCATGAAAATAGGCCTAACCAAAGCGCAATTTAATGATCTTTCATTTAGTCCTACTCCCATCTTTGTAGGTGCCTTACTTCCACAGGAATAGCGGTTCAAACACGAAGTCACACACGCAATTTCGCATTTAGCATTTAAATTTTGTCGTGTGTTTACGTAATGTAATTTAATTTAACTGCTGGGTTCTCTGTATTACATTTTAAATATCCGTAAAATCAACTTCAACAGCCTTTCCAGTCGTTTACTTCACGTGCTTCATTCTTTACCGTTGCTCCAATGCATTGTTGCTGCACGTTCTGAAAAGTTGGGCGCTTCCACGGAAAAAAATCTGTCAACAATCGTTGACGCCACGTATTGTTGTGTGATTGTTGCGGATTGTTGTAAACGGTTATTTTTCGTTAATTTGGGACATTTATGACCTAAACTTAAATTTAAGAATACGCCTACCAGAAATTCGGAAAAATTTCCTTTTTTTCAAACCCTTTCTCCAATTTTTGACGCCACTATTCGAGAGGAGTAGAAGGGCACACATAAATAAATAAATAAATAAACACACTGAACGATTTTAATGATGTTAGATTTTTATTCTTCATACTAAAGACTTTTAATTTTCCAACCAAAAGGTAGTTAATTATGTTATGTATGTAAAACCTTGCGATCAGTTTTCCACGTTTAAACATTTTACCATTTACCCGCCAAACTATCATACGTTGAGTAACAATCCTTATGAACGTTAATAAAGCAAAATTAAATTGCATCAAGTAGGGACGGAGTTACATACGTACGTAAGTCATGCATAGCCTTCATGAAAATCAAACGTTATTCGCAATAACAGGCTAAATAATATTAATAAACCAAAACGGAACGTTAAATGTTTAGAGTAAGGATCTAAAAGTCAAAACCTAGAAGGAACACGGACAAGCTTTGACAGTCAGGATCTAGGTGTAAAATTTGTCAGTAAGAGGCTGGAAAGCATTAGACCCTTACTACCCGGTGGTTAGATTAGTTCTAGTCTCTTCAGACTGAACGTGTGTATGAACGGTTGTAGCAGGTTTTCTTTGTTCTTAGAATATTGTTTGGAACTTTAATAACACAATTTTCTTGTGAATTGATTGAGGAGGAAATTAACAGGATGCTGGAATTAGGATTGATAAGACCAGTGTGTAAGAGTAGCAATGCGTCTCCCATATTGATTGTCATGGAAGAAAGAAAAGAGCCAAGACTTGTAACAGATTACAGGGAACTTAATGCAGGTACTAGGATACAAAGTTTGTAGGGAAATACAGTTCTAATTTGCAAGACCATTCCTAGATGACATACATACCAGGGATAGCAAAGATTCAGCGCCTTGAATCGAGATTCAAGGATTCCCAAGGCAAAACTTGGAAGAAATGGTGGAGTGGGTGGTGGCGGTCCAATCATTTCAATATTTTATCTTGTTCTGACAGATCCCAAACTCACCTACTGCTATTCAGATGAGTACAATCAGTGTTCAAGCATTTAAAAATGAACATGAGGTTATTTCAAAATGCTAGTGATAGAGGTTTATAGGAAAATTCGGAAACTTGCGAGACCATTCCTAGATAATGTACTAGGGATAGCAATCACATGTCAGGGACATCTTCATAACATATTGGCTTATCTGTGGAAGCTGGTTTGACGATTAACCATAAAAAATGTCAATTGGGAATGAAGCAAGCCAGGTTCTTGGGGCATAAAGTAGGAGGAGGGTGTAGGTGGCCGGGAGATGGGGCAATATGACAGCAACAGCAGAATTACCAGTTCCAAAAATAAATAAAAAAAGACATTAAGTCAGTCTTAGGCTTAACACACCATTACTTACACTACATCAGGAACTATGCTGATTTAGTTTTGGCAACGCCTAGATCAGATAAAACTTACATAGTCCAAACTGATGCTTCGCATCGGAGGGTAGCTTCAGTTTTGTCACAAACTGAGGATGACAGGTTAGAACATCCATTACTGTTTTTATCTAAGAAGCTAACAAAACAGGAGGAAGCATACAGTACCATAGAAAAGGAGTGCTTGCTGATTGTATGGGGGGTTATTTAAACCTGTATTTGGCTTTGGTGACCTTCGTGTTGCCAACGGACTACAATCCGTTGTTCTGGTTAACGTCACAAGGAAATAACAATGGCATATTGCGAAAGTGGCAGGTACTTCTGAAGGATCTTTCATCCGGCATTGAGCACAGTAAGAGGTAGAAAATGTAATGCAAATTATGCCCTTAGTAGACTTCTGGTAGGTGAGGAATGAGTGTGTGGTAATGTGTAGATTATGTGTGAAATTGCTGGAGGGAAGATTGGGAAGAAAATATCCTATTATTGAATGTAGGGGTTTGTTTTGTTGGAAAAGTTGTCTCCAGTGTTGAGTAGTAGTTTGTAGTATGTAAGTAGTTTGTATACTGAGCGGATGTCTTGAAGGCTGAGTAGGCTCATTAAAATATCAAATCAAATCCAGTGTTGAGCAGTTGAATTTTTTAGTACAGTTGGAGTTGGATTCTTAGATTGTTTGGTGTGGTGTTGGAGTTGGATTGTTTGGTGTGTTGCTTTACTTTTGTGTGGTTTGGGAAGAGGTGGAAAGAGAAGATGAGCTGAAGATGAGCTGAAGTGAACAGAAAGCATATTGAAGGGCTTTAATGTGGAATGTTGAAAATATTAGTGCATGGATTGCTAGTTAAAGAATGATTACCTGGGTGCTGGAGTATAAGAAAAGATTGGTACTTTGCATTGGTGTTGTCAGTGGGAATTGTGGTATTGTGTTGCTCCTGTTGTCGTGTTGTGAGAAGAGGTGGAAAATGTGAGCAAAATTACTCCTGGGCCAAATGTTGTGCAATCCTGGCGATTTGCATCACTAGTTAGCCAGGGTTTGGCCGAGATTCTTTTGGAAAAACAATACTTTGCGGAAGGTTGGAGGAGCAATACCAAGGCTCCGGGTTAACAACTTAATGACTAGGCTTGTTCCAGTCGAACGGAAAGAAGAAACAAGTTGCAAGCAAGCAAATGATTGATGGACACAATTGGCACATAAGGCAAACACGTGCGTTCGGCAACTTGGTACTGTTGCACGTTTTCTGGCGGGAACGGCCACGTGTATAGACGTGCTTCGCGCAAAAAAATAACTCATACGGCAGCAGTCAATGAGATAGGTGTAGGCAACTTACTAATCTTGTTGGAAAATTCTGTTCCTACAATTGGCTGTAAATGAGAAATGTATACAATTATGATGCAGAAAGAAAGTAAACCTTCATTACATCTAATATTGAGTTGGCATCCAGAATTTATACTCAACGACTCGGAGCACTGGGGCACAAGTCGTTGCGGCCCCTTTCCTCCAATTTCAAACTAGACTTTCGTGTAAATAAAAGAATAAAATCGTTTTGCTAAAAATAAAATTATGACGAAATGTATGTGCACTTAGTTCGTCACTGGTTGTTTTCCAAATTCCTAATGCCTCTAACCCAATACATTTGCAACATTGGAATTGGAAACATTAGGATGGCGATGGAGCATGTGTCCAAATTACGTGTTCACCCATGCTAATTTTCACAACGTCACAATAAACAATAAAACAATGCATACCGAGCAGTGCTGCAGCACACACTGAGGGTCAACTTCGACAAAACCCTGAAATGTCTACCCGCCTGACCAATCTTCTAAAGCTAGTCAGAAAAGATGCAATGACAACGTCCCATGGCAAATGGTTCCATGAATCCACAACACAATTGCAAAAGAAAAACTTACAACATGCATTCCTAGAGCGGTCGACCTCCAGCTTCAGTGGATGGCCTTACAACCACGAATAACAAAAAACTGTCGGGCATCAACATCAAACAAGTTATTTAAAAGCCCACATGTGAGTAAGACGTCGGTTGCATTTGTTGCATGTATTCCTGTTCCTCTCATCGTATATTGTTTACCATCCCTGCAATCAGCTAATTCGTAGGCCGTCTCAGCACGATATATTTACGATTACTTATCCCCATCAATCCTAAGCAGTCAGTTAATCAAACATTTCCTACTGCTTGCCAAGTGTCACTCTAAGAAAGGAAAATATCTCATTTTAACGGAAACAAAAGCACTGCACATCAGAAACAACACTTTCGGAAACTGTTTTGTGAATGTATGAAATCGATGAGGGTGAAGCAAAGAAAGTATACCATTAAAATATGAATTTCAACTTTCTCATCTGACATCAAAAAAAAGGATTGGCTCACCCTGTCGTGATTGTACATTGATTTGATTCAGGGAAGGGAATATTTGGGAATTCATCGCTTCAATATGATTTCTCATTCTTTTATTGCCTCTGGTTCGGTCGGTCTTGGTTCTAACTTCACCACAAAAATAGTATGATAACTTCCAGTAATGGACCCTCTCACTAAGAACGTCTGTCTCCTTACAGCGAATGGAGTATTTTCTCGAGAAACCGCTTCTTTAGCCAAATCCTTCCGTCTTGCATGATTAATCTCATCATTACTGACTCTGGTATTGCATTCAACGGCCGTAGACTCCAAGCCACATTTTATGCAGATTTTCCACATTATTTGCAGATAGTCTTCTCTACGATTTCTTGCTTTTTTTTGATTTGGTATGATATGCTACCATACAAGGATGTAATAGTTTTATGTTTGAGGTGTGACACTGCTTTTGATAATTTTTGCAAAGGAGTGTTGTATTTCTCCAAAGACGTATTGTACGTTGTCACAAAGGCAGTGCTGTTCGGTTGAATTTTGTCTGGAACAAGTTCACACAAGATACCCTCCCTCAAGTATGGTTTCGGAGACTCAAGAATTTTGTCAGTTGAATTACATATGACAATGACACAGGATACCTCCCACTTCCTGACCAGTATGGCAGACTGTTTAGTACATACCATGATGGCCCTTGCAGGATCATCATTTCTTATGTACCGTACACCTCTAATCTCTTCCGTTGTCGTGTGTTCTTCTTCCTTAAACGGCCCTTCAACTCGCGGATATATTAATGCCCAATAGACACTATTTAAAATCAGTAAAATAACTATAATAAATCCTCCAATGATATTACCATAAGGGTCTAAAGGGCCCGTCGCTACTACTAGAAGAAAGAGCAGCTTTCCTCCGTACGAGTCTGACATCTCGACTGGTCCTTGGCCCACCACCACTCCCAGTTGTCAACCTGCAAGGCAACTTTGTATTTACAACGTTGTCATTTTATCAACAAGCTATGAGCACGAACTGTCAAATAGTGATAAACTCATTATTTGATATCATTGCTTAGCTTTGTATAGGTTTTCACCTAACAGGAGATTACATATTTTTTTCATTATTTCTTTTTTACAAAATTCGTTTTTTTTTTTTTTTTTTACTACTACCTACACGTTTTGCACCGATTCAACACGTACATGTACGTAAAAAAATGGCCGTTGTAGCATCCGGGGACTACAGTACAAGCCAGTGTGCGGTCACCTAGATGAAAATATTTCACGTTCAGCGTGTGCATGGAATCGAATCAGGTTTTTCGAACATGGGAATTTTTTCCATCTAGATGACCACACGCTAGTGCAGGTCCTGGATGCTAAAACAGGAGCCAAAGTTACAGGATATTGTTGGCCAAATTGGGAATCCGTGAGTTTCTTGCCCAGCTAGCAATTTAGCGAAACAAGAGTATGGTTTGCGACTAACGTCAGACTGCGGAAAGATATACAGGATTTGGTTTGTGCGTACTGCTTAATTACTGACGTTGGCTTTACACCATACTCCTGTGTCGCTAAATTGCAGCATGGAAAAGAAACGCACGGAATCCTTGTTATAGTGGCTGGTGGCAAGACATGGAAGAAGGATCACAACTAGTAACCAAGCAGTTCAAGGCATACACTTTAAGGGCTTGTTTACACAACGACTCGCTTCTCGGAGTTTGCCCAACGAGTTGCCTTTGCATTCTCATAGCAGAATTTTAATCGCGATGGCAAAGGTGTCGTTGCTGTGGAAACAACGCTTCCTGTATTAGCTAAATCCGACATCGTTTGAGCAAATGCTTGCAGACTTATAATTCGTGGCAGTAAGATAAAGAATTCCTCCTGACGAAACAATTTTCCCAATCGCTTCTAAACTCAATTATTGACTCGTTTTCGTTGCAAGCTGGCAGAGTTAAAACCAGCGCCATCTTGGAATTTCGGATAATTTCTAGCTTCTCGATGCGAGAATGCAGGCGAGTCGTTGCGTAAATGTGCCCTTAGAAGCTAGAAATGATCTGAAATTCCAACATGGCGGCTGTTGGAACATACAATGATGCAAGTTCAAAAGCAACAGGGAAATTGTTTCGTTAGGTGGAATTCTTTACCTTATTGTCACGGATTATAATACTACAAGCATTTAATCAAACGAAATCGGATCAGAGTAATCCAGGTCCCTCTACCAACGCGATTAATTTAACGCAACGAATTTGCAAAGGTGAGTCGTTGCGTAAACGCGACCTAAGAAAGCTGTTGAGGGAAGTGTTACGGCAAATTGCTTTGAGGACTGCTCAATGCTGGCGGTATTTAACACCAATCTCAGAGCATTGCACTAGCTGCTCTGAGCTTTTAAGCCTTAACAGAAATGGTGAAGAAAATCAATGAAAATATGGGTTAAGACTTCGTTAGGGCCATTATAACTAGTAAGGTCAGGAGCTTATAAAAAGTTTCGGCGCGAACCACGAGTGCTGGGCAATATTCCTGGAATGCCAGAACCTCCATGGTAATTGTCCAATTACGACAACTGGGCTGTTTGGCTTGAACGACGGACAAGAGGCTGCTGCTATCAAAGGAACGTCAAGTGGATACAACGGCACGTGCATCCAACACGTGCGTTCGACGTCAAGTGACTGTTGCAAGCAGATCGGCGGGAAGAGCCTTATAAAAAGGACTGGTTTGGCGCCAAAAACAAACTCACGAAAAGAAAGTCAATGACGGCGGTTGTCCCGCCACACAGCCGTCTCATTGCAAATTCTGTTCGTTTGACAGGCAAGATATTGTTTTATAATGCACTTGGTTTTCGGTCATTATCCTTTAATTTCATTGTCACAAGGGCGCACTACGGCCCGCGGGCAGGGGTAACCAGAGTGGGGAGTCAGGGTCGGATTGGGAGGAGTCAGGCCTCTCCGGGAATGTACTGCAGGGGCCTCGGTATGTCGCCCTGGGGAAGGGGGGGGGGGGGGCTGGGGAAGACCGACACGCTAGCATATTTTTAAGAAACTAGTTGTACCCCCGGTGTAACATACGCCGGTAGCTGGTTCTCGCATACCTGAGCGTAACACTGTAGTGGGCCCCGGTTTCCCCTATTGTGTGGTCTGAATATCCCCATCTCTGCTCCCTCTTTGAACCCCTGCTGATTTGTGTTATGGAAGTAAATGTTTATTTTCAACACTCTCTCCCTCTCCCCCCCCTCCCCCCCTCGCCCTCTTTCATTATACACCCTCTTTCATTGTAGTGCATAACAATGATGAATTTGCTTGCCCAACCTAAGCGTATTATATATATAGATCTGCGTGAATTTGAAATGTTTTCCTGCAACTTATGAAGTGCACATTTTAAACAAATTCTTTAAAAATTTTCAAAAAAGAAGGGCCTCCTGCAGTGCGGGTAGGTTGGGGGGGGGGGGGGGGTATAGTAAAAATATATCGGCGTGAATAAGAAACGTTTTTCTTACAACTTAGAGACTTGTACGACTTTATACGACTTTTTTTATACGACTTTATTCCAATTAAAAAAAAAATTGTTCTTTTATTTTTGAAATAAGCGCCTTCTGTAGCACAATCCGACACTGGGGGATGCGAGTGTGGCTTCTGTCCCTAGGCCCATGCTTCAAGGGGGCCCATCCCACCATAAAAATGAGAAAAGGGTGTTCCGTGTGTTCACCTGCGTACAGGTCTTGGCTTACGCGTTACTCTGTGAGAAGCCTTGCTGGCAGGGTTGTACCCAGTGGTACTGCTAATTGACGTGCAGACACGGATTCAATTGAAAAAAAATAGACAAAAAAGCAAATTAAAAAAAAAAAGATCCGGGCCCTACGCCCTCTTGTCCCACACATGGTGGGAGGGGGCCCAAAGAAAATATGAATCCGTATAGGCCGCATTAAGCCCTCTCCAGACAGAAGATAATTTCGTGCGAAGCGATGCGTAAGTACGTTCCTACAAGGTCAAAATTGGTGCAATCGTATGGTTGCTGTGCGCTTACGGACCGATATTGAAGTCTTTTTTACTCCATACTGCGCCGGCGTGCAGCCGCGAGCAGCCAGTCTGTTTAGGGCTTTAGACATTTGGCCAACCCTGCCCGCGGGCATTGTTTTATAATGTCCAAAGGTAGCTGACAGGGATATTGGGCAAGCTTTGGTGAATTACGGCACTATTGTTTCTTTTAAGCATGAACTCCATAGTGCTCAAGGTGTTCGTCATTGTTTTACTGGTGTTAAGTGTCTGTCACTAAAGCTCAGATCGAGTGTAACGTTGGAGGAACTTCCGGATACCATCACGGTTAGAGGCATGCCTGCACTTTTAGTTGTTCCAGGCCGTCCCCCACGTTGCCTAAGATGTCGTTTGAGAGGTCACGTGAGGAAATTTTGTTCCAGTGTGTTCTGCGAAGTGTGCGATTCGTTTGTGATGCGGGACTCCTTGTGTGCTCACTTGCGTGTGGTTCAGCCTTCCACTCCTGCAGTGGATGCTGGTGCTGCGCCTAATTTGTTGCCAGACTTCCCCCCTCCACCTCCGCCTGTGCTCTTGCCCCCACCTGTTACCTCTGTGCAGTGTCCTTCCGCTACCCCTATGGTTATCCCTGGGGTGTCATCTGTGGTTACGGTGCCGAAGTCGGTGGCGTCTTCATCTGCCAGTGAGTCTGAGGGTTGGACTCGGCCAACCCGGCGCAGGAAGGCCTCACGGAAGTCGTCGTGCTTGGCGAGCTCCCCTCCTTCGTCAAAGTTTCAGGCGGTGGATAATAGATTTGCTGTGCTTGATGAGGTGTCGTGTGAGGAGTTGAGTGGTGTAGGCCCAGAAGCTGGTGGTGCGCTTGGGGGCTGTGAGAGTGCTCCAGATTCTTATGTTGTTTCTTCAGAGTCAGTGACGGATCTGGTGATGGATGTTAGTTTAAGCGCAAACAGTATTGTTGTAGATTCGTCCCAGTTGTCTCAGTCTTCCCATTTTGTGATGGGAAGTGCAGCACAAGTTGATGGAGATAGTTTTAGTTTGGATGGAAGTGGTGATGATGTGGCTATTCTGTTCGGGCCTTGCGGTGCTGTGACCTAGTTTTTATCTGTAATTTTTGTTGCTGGAGAGTTTGTAACTGTTGTAGTTAAAAGAACTTCCTATCGTTCATTTTTTGCACATGGAACACCAGGGGTGTTTATAATAAGTTCGATGAAGTGGAGAATCTTTGTTTGCGGACCAGTGTTTTGGGTTTGCTGGAGGTTCACCTCCCCCCTGGTGTTCTTTTGTCTTGTGATGGTTATGTTACTTTTTCTGGTGGGATTGGGTCGCATGTGCAGATGCTGGTCAATGCTGCTGTACCGTGTGTGGGTGTAGAAACTCGGGGCTGCCCGGGAATTGATTCCTGTGTGGTGAGGGTGTGGAAAGATGTGGAGTGGGTTACATGTGTTGTGGTGCATGTCATTGGGGGTGTAAAGCAGGGTGATTGGGTTGGGTGGGTTAAGTCACTCCCCCGGCCTTTGGCTATTGGGGGGGACTTTAACGCACATCACTGGAGCTGGGGTAGTGCAAGGTGTGACACGAGAGGAAGGATGTTTGTGTCGTCTCTGGACGAGTTGGGTCTCGCTGTTCTTCATAATGGGTCGCCAACCTTTGTTAGGCGGTATGGGAGTGCACTGCATGAGTCTGTTATCGACCTTTTCCTGTGTTCTTGGGGTCTTGCTGGTGAGCTCTCCTTTGGGGTTTCTGATGACCTCCGAGGGAGTGATCATTTCCCTGTTGCGCTCATCCAGGGCGGTGACTGGAGTTTTTGGTCTTCTGGGAGGAGTGTGCCTCAGAGGTGTCCGGTTGATACTAGGTCTCTTCTTGGTGACTTTGCCCCATGGATGGCCAAGTGGTGTAGCCCCAGCAGTGTCTCTGGCGGTCGTGTTGGGCCCGGTTATAGAGGCCGGATGCAGCCAGTGTGGTGGACGAGGCTCTGCACCATTGCGGTTAAGGATAGGCGTAGTGCGTAGAGGAGGTTTCAAAGACAGCCCTCTGACTATAACTGGTACTGTTTCTGTGGGATATCTGCTGAGTCTCGTTTTATCCTTCGCAGGGAAAAGCTTCAGTACGGCCGGCGACTGTGTGAGAGCATCTCTAACAGCAGCCATCCTGCCAAGGTGTGGAGTTTGTTGCGTCCACTGGACAGCCGTCCCATGGTCTCATGGGTCTTGGGTGATGATGGTGCGGTGTTGAGGGGTGCTCGGATGGCGGAAGAATTCAACCGTAACTTTTCCGCTGTGTACGAGTCCCCTCTGGGTCCCAGGCCGAATCCGAGGGTCTGCGGTGAGACGGTGGCGCAACCTGATAGCCCGTTGGGTATTGTCGAACTGGATGCTGCTATTGCGTCTTGTAAGGTTGGTGGATCTCCTGGAATTCATAGAGTTTCCTACAGGCAACTGTCTGAGCTTGGGCGGGAGACCCGTGCCGACTTGGTCTCTTTTTTTCAGTCTAGGTTTGAAGGTGCGGCAATCCCGGAGGCCTGGTTGTTTTCTATTCTGACCCCGGTCTTGAGCCGGGGGAAGGTGAGGTCTTCAGTTGTTAGTCATAGGCCGATTGCCCTACTTTCGTGTGTCCGCAAGGTCTATGAGCGGGTGCTGGTTAGACGTCTTGAATCCCATATAGAGTGTGGTGGCTTGCTTTTTGACAGACAATTTGGCTTCCGCAAACACAGGAGTGCGCAGGATGCCATCTTGTTTCTCGAGTCTAGTATAAGGGAAGCCTGGGTCAACAACTGTATCGTGGTTGCAGTCTTTCTGGACATCAAGGCAGCGTACGATACGGTTGACCTAGACTGGGTCGAAGCAGCACTGCGTGGTATGGGTACTGGCGAGCGGCTGTTGATGGCCATCTTGTCTCTCCTGCGCAACAGGAGCTATGCCACCAGAGTGGATGGGCACTGGTCAAGTGTTAGGCGTACTGGTCGGGGCCTGCCGCAAGGCAGCTGTTTGAGTCCGCTACTCTTTGCAGTGGCCATCAACGAGGTCTTGACAGAGCTTGCTCTTGCGACCAACATTGTGGCATATGCTGATGATGTTGCTGTTTGGGTGGTTGGGCAGGATTTGCCTTTGCTCCTCGGGATGCTTGAGGCGGTTGTGGCGAAGGAGCAGGAGCTCCTGGCTGCCAGGGGCCTGTCTTTGTCGCTGGATAAGACAGAACTTGTGGTCTTTTCGAGAGGTCCGTTTGTACCGGCGTCTTTGCGCGTGGGTTCTGTAGTGGTGAATGCCTCTTCGAGTGTTCGCTACCTGGGTGTTCACTTGGATCGTCAGTTGGCCTGGACTGAGGAGGTCGCGTTTGTTCGAGAGACTTTGGCCATTAAACACAGGATGCTTCAGGCCATTTCTTCAAATAGGCTCTTGGCGAAGCGGTCGGTCCTGTCTACTTTTTATCGTGTGTATATCAGGTCTTCCGTGGACTTCCATCTACCTTTCCTGGCCACGAGCAGGAAGGCTTCTGATGGTGTCCAGGTGGCGGTAAATACTTGCTTGCGCTCGGTCACTGGGTGTTTGCCTTCCACCCCAGTTCCGGCGCTTCTGGTTGAGGCCAGTGAGCAACCGGTCTGGATTAGGGCCAGGGAGCTTCTTGCCTCGGTTTGCCTTCGGGCTGTGGCTAGGGGGAGAACCGATCCCCTGGCGAGAATTTTGTGGGACTACAGCTCGCTTGATCCTCCTATGAGGCAGCTCCTGGGGTCGTTGGGCCTAGGAGCAGCGTTGCTTGGGGGTGAGTGTCTTAGGAATTTTCGTCAGTCCATGTTGGTGCAGCCTGTGTGTCCCTGGGTCTGGTGTGAAGGATTGTCGGAGGTTTTTAGACTTGAACGTCGCCCTGTGGACCAGGAGGTTAGAGGGGGTGGGGTTCACATTTATTGTGATGCCTCCTTCTTCCGGGAGACCTGGTCTGGTGGCATTGGTGTGTTTGTGGATGAGTTTAAGCTCTGTCTCTCGCGGCGGCTGCAATTTGTCCCCTCGAGTTTTGTGGGTGAATTGGTGGCGTTGTCTGTTGCTCTTGATGTTGGTCTGGAGCTGGGTGTGCCCCGCCTTACGGTTTTCTCGGACTCTGCTTCTGCAATTTGGTTTCTGAGGCAGTCCTTCCGTCTGCTTAGGGTACATCACCCTCTGGTTTTCGAAATCGGCACGAAGCTTCGTCGAGCCGCCGGGGAGGGCTGTATCATTGAGGTTTGGTGGGTTCAGGAACATGGTGGCATTCATGGCAATGAGATAGCGGATTCCCTTGCCAGAAATGGGGGTAGTGATCCAGTTGTGTTTGCCTATGCACATAGGGATCTCCGCCCTGTCCTTGTGTCTCTTTCCACCGTGGAGTGGCAGGGGGAGTGGGATAGTGGTGTGAAGGGCCGTCACCTCTATGCGTTGCACCCCTCTGTCTCTGTCCCGGTTGCCCTGGGATGTCTCCCAAGGCGTGATGCTGGACTCTTGTCTCGATTGAGAACGGGTCATGTGCTTCTTAATGCCCATATGTTTAGGATGGGGTGGAGGTCGTCTCCTCTGTGTAGCTGCGGAGAGGCGGATGAATCTGTTGCCCATTTCTTGTTGGATTGTAAGCGCTGGGCTCAGTTCAGGCACATTGCCCTGAGGGCTGGTGCTACCCTGCCAGTGGTGTTAGGTGTCCCTACAGGGGTCGGGAATGCTAGGAACAATTTCCGGGCAGTTCTGAAGTTCTGCGCATTGACCGGTCGTTTTGATGGTTAACGGAGTTCAATTGAGTTAATTTTGGGGGTGTTGTTGGCTGGCTTGTTACTTTCTTTGTGTAGTTTTTAAGTTAGTTTTTAAGTTAGTTTTTAGCACTTTAGATGGAGTGAGTGGCTTCCAGGCCGTGTAAACTCCTGTAGGGTAAATAAATAAATAAATA
>JAHWFP010053029.1:0-29223 GCA_023313725.1 Lithobius niger | reverse complement strand
GCGCGGCAAGTAAGCGTCACTCCAGTGGCGATTGGAAAGTGTTTGTTTATATGTATTTATGCATGTGTTAAATGCTACCTATGGACGTTTTCTTTTAGCCGTGTAAGTTTGGCTCAGCGGTAGGACCTCGGCCTTTGGTTTCAAAGGTCCTGGGTTCCATTCCCCGCTCAGTCAGTCTGACATATAAGTCCAAAAGGCAACGTAAATAGGTTTGCATCTGTATTTAGTTAACGAAACCGTGGTTATGAAAAAATTAATAATTCACTGGAAAACTGAAAGTCTTTAAAAGGAAATTGACTGTTCCTGATTTTTTCCTTACAATACCAATACTTGACAACTCTCTCTCGAAGCGCATGACCCCTCTGGGCACAACTGTTGATCCTATTAAGATGCAAGCAGTGCCGTTATCATCTGCAGTAAATGTATATTATATTAAACTGACAGAATTACCATAGCCTCATGTACAAAAGCACTTAAAAATTGCCGCTAAATTTTTGGCAATTATATGTGAAGTGCAATTTCACAAGGTTTTCGGAACTGGCATTATGAATTGTTCTCAAACCTATTGGAGCTTCTATCTTACGTTTTGTGGCAGATGCGATATAGAGCGCATGAAAGCAAGCAAGTCGATATTAGAGCCCGTTATTTGAAATCCATAATGCCTATTACTGGTTAACTAAAAAAAAAGTACTTAAAATAACATGAAATTATGTAATAATAACTGGCGATAATGCTATAGGAGGACAGAAGTAACAATATCTGAACTACTTCTGACAACTTCATCTTTTTGGTTCCACTTGGGAATTCGTTAAAAACAAGAAACACTAAGGGATCATAATCTTACATGATAAACTCATGGGCAAAAATAAAAACAGTGAAAGAAAATTTCAAAAGTAAACATTCTATTTATTTGTTCTGTCATATTAATCGAAACCTTTGCCTAAACAGTTTTTCTTTTTCTTTTTTTCTCCTACATTCTGAAAATAGCTTAAGAAAAACCAAAATTTCACTGAATATTCTTACTACAAGTCTCGTGAATACCAACGTGGCACAATCGGCAGTGGATCAATATGCAGTGGCAATCCTATTTTAACTTCATAGTTTTGTCTGCATGTACCGGCTTATGTGTTTATCAACTGTACGATCGGGTATCATATTATTTGGATGAACCAACGACTTTTGACGTTAAGATCCGTCAAAATACCAGCCTTACATTTCCTGCATTGACTTTGTGTCCTTATGGAGAAAACATGATTGATGGCATCATTTCTGATATTACGAGAATATGCAACACAACGTATAGCAAGACTGATCTTCAGAATATCTCATTTAAAAAACATGATATAGACCTAAGCAAATTATGGATGGAAAACGCTTTGAATTTATCAGCTATATATATAGCTCCTAAGGTAAGAAACACAATTTATGCTACTATATTTTCCTGCAAGATGAGGAACAACTGAATTATTTATGCAGCATGCTTTCCTTCTTTTATCGTATCGATAATCTTAAAAGTTTCGATTTTGTCATCCCATAAAAAAATCATGTAGTTCACTAGAAGTATAAATAAAATAATTTAGTGCAGTGTTGGTGAAGGGATCAATAGTATATGGTATAAATTTACTATTGTATGATAGGGTGGAGTAAAAAAACATTTTTTTTATTTCTCATAGACTGGATGTGTAAAAGTTGCCTTTAGGCACATTATCACACACGTAATATTTCTCTACTCTGGAGCAATGTCTTTCGCTGTCCCGATGGTCTTTCAAATTTAACTGCACGGCAATGGGTGGAATGCCAAAAGGCAAATATGATGATGTGACTGGCTCGAAATGTAATTTTACCTTATTCTTGTATTAAGCTTCAGAGATCGTGAAAGGTTGTCATAATTGCAAAGATTTTGTTCTGTACAATAGTATGATAGTAGTTCTCAGTCAAAATAGGCCTAATGCCCTTTTCGGCAAAGGAATATCCAGCTGAAACAATACACAACAATGCAAAAACTACTGTTTTGGTAGTGTCCTCACTTTCAGATAAAGGAAGAAAATGTACGGGCCTTCCCTAGGTAATGCTCACGGTTTGAAAAACAGTTTATCTTAACAAAAAATTCCTGTTTAAAGTAGCAAAGCACTGCATTACAATTCCGGTCCATTTACAGAATAATACAATAATAATACAGCTTTATTAACAAACGATATACAATTGCTGTTAATAGTAACCAGCAGATCACTAACGCGGTGCCCAAACAATGAAATAACATAACAAGATAATTACATGAAAATACCATCCCGAGGGGATTATGTCAATAAGTAACGATTTTTTTTTAATTTTCTATATAGGAAGTCAGAAAGGTTCCAACATTTCAGCATCCGCATGAACACCGAAGGGTTGGGGGACAGGATAACCCAGTCTGGCAGAGAATTCTATACATTTACTACCCTGCACGAGTAAAAGAACTTCTGACTATTATGTGAGAAATGCCCCACAGTAGTGTAAAAATAAGTTTAAGGGACCTGCCTTCCTACAAAAGTGACAACCTACCTACAAAAGTTTTAAAAATAATATTGGAGAGAATCGGAGGAATAATAGCTACCCGTGCCTGGCCGCCATGTAGTGTGGTTCAGGTAGTATACAGGTACGGGGCAGCTGACTACCGCTCGTGTTTATTTATTTTCTCCTCCGCTCTGTTTTCCCATGAGGTTGTTGATGCTGACAAAGTTTTTACTCTATGGAGAGCATCACTTAGTTGCAGGTGACATAAGGTACAAAGAAATTTACTGATTTTTCTCACTTTACAAAAAAAAATAAAAGCTAAGACGGATTTTTTTTTTATTCTTGAGAACCAATGAATTAATTTTTTACAGGTTTTATTCAGCAAGTATTTTTTGTTGTATATTTTTCAACGAGTCAGGCATGACATTTCAGGCATTTAAAACTAGATTTAAGCACATTGAGAAAAACAAGAAAGCTACAGCAATTAGATTTAACGGTGCCTGCGTCCGGATTTCCAGGATTTCTCATTAGAAATTTATTTCAAACTGAGCTAAAGGGTGATCCCACATATGTCATTTCACGTGAAGAACTCGTGCTTCCGCCGTGTCTTGACACTAGTTGTCCTCAATCATACATCAACAATGCATCCTTTTCTTGCATACAAAAGTACACGTACTTCCCGAAAGTCCATTCGAAACGCTATTAAAACAGAGGTAAACTTTGGTCTCACCACCAAACTTATCTCCGATTAACGAGATTCGACTCATCTGGATTACATATGTTTAGTTAGGTTTAAACTATTTTTTTAGTCTTAAAAATACGACAATCATTTTCCGGCCTTGTACACTTAATTTTTAAATTTTTAATCCACGATTCGTTTAGAATTGTGTATTTTCTTGTAAAATAGATTTAAAAGCTCCCGCAGTTGTCAACTCGTAGCCTTATGAAACTAAGTCAAATTTCAGAGCAGTTTCCCCGAAAAATCACTGCCACGGCAGCGTTTTAGTACGGGATCCTATCTGATGTTTCGCAGTGGTATTGATTTTGTAAACGAAATTGGGAACTGCTTCCAGACAGGTATACAATTCGCGGATATTTCTGCTGAACGAAATTTTTCTGAGGGGTGCTGGTGTATCAGCTAAGCTAGTGGCTAGTCAGTATGTTGACGATGCAAACGGTCTCTTCCGAATCATTTACCGCAAGCTAATTTCTTAGTCGAGGTGTAAAATTGACGTCTTGGTACTGTTAGATTCTCGTTCAGTGGTAGAGAGGTGCATGTCGTCTTAACGAAAAACTTCGTCAGCACCTCGTTCAAATGTAATGTAAAATGTTAGGGGAAAGGTGCATGTCCTCGTAATGAAAGCTCGTCAGCACCTTGTTCAAATGTTAATGTAAAATGTTAGGGGAGCGGTGCATGTCGTCTTAATGAAATCTCGTCAGCACCTCATACAAATGTTTATGTAAAATGTTGATTTCAAATTAATATTTGGATTTAAAAAAAACCCTGTATAGTGATATTTTGGTAGTCTCCTCCTGCCCCCTCGGAAAATTACGTCGTATTTTTATTACGTATTTTCCATAATCTGCAATTTCGAAACTGGGTCGAATTAAGAAAGCTTTTGATTTGCTATAGGTCAAAGCCTTTTTTAGTTCCATACCAGTTCAGATATTATAGATAAACACATGTGTAAAGGTGAATTGGTCTCTGAGACTTCGAAACTGCTTTATTCTAGCCGATGACAAAATTAGAATGATCGGGCCAAGGGTCTAACCGATATGCATGTGGTGGGAACACTTACCCAGGGACCGCGTTTTGTCAGGTTGGCAGCCTACCTGACACGTTTTGTTAGTGTTAGAGGAGGCTTCGTAACTAGTGGCTAAGCATGCAGCCGACAATGTGGGGTAAGAAATCACCCCCTCCCCACTGTAACACCAACTGCTGAATCCAACTTGCGGTTCGGCAGTTGGTTTTATACGCGTTATCACGAATGAGCTTGACCTAATTAAAGCACTTTGAAAAATTAACCAGCACCTGCAACAACATTATTTTAAAGCAACCAGCAACATCATTACTTGGATTACACGTCCAGATACTTTTTCTCTGATTTGAAATGAGATGAACATATGGAGTAAAATTCCAGGCTTGAAATAGGCTTTCTCCATAGCTCCCCCCCATCACAACAAAAAGAAATAATACACTTGAACGAATAAAGAAACCACACCACAGTATCATTAACAAATTTGCGATATCATTTACAGAATTTAATACCAGAGTAATTTCTATGTCAGCCTTCAGCGCGTGTCAACTTTACAACAAATTTTCGCCCTCATTAAATGTACATAAGCAGTCCACTTGGTGGTCTGATGTTTGTGTATATCAGATGATGCCTAAAATTTGTTGAGACACAAAATGAAAAAAATTAACATTTTAATAAGTGTACCTTTGGACCATTAGCTAAAAATCAGAAACTTACTGCACAATTTAAAAAGCGATTCAAAATGAAACTGAAGGCAAAAAGGGCATTTTCACACAGATAATGATGCCATCTAGTGATGCCATTTTCTAATTAAAATCGAAACTGAAATGGCTCTCACTTGAAACTGATTATAGTCGCTTGAAATCGAAACTGAAAATACTTCTCGTTGCTTTGGATGCTGCAGATAAAATCAGTGCTGCCATCAATATTTGAAAAAAATTAATTAATGACAAACAAAAATGAAAGTATTGGTAGTATAGTCAGATCCTGCCATCTCTGGTGAAAACAATTTGTCATAGAGTAAATACAAGAGTATTAAGCATTAAAATCCATTTTTCTTTAACTTGGTGGCAGCCATAACAGGCCTAATATTTCAAACGTTTCTAAATATGGACCAATTTCCTAAATTCTTTCGAAATATCAACCATAACAGGTATTTACGCACAAATCCGTAAGAATTTTTAAGATGACCCGATTTTCTCATTGAAATTCTGATTTCCAGCCCCTTGGCTGCGAATCACTATCCTTTACTTGTCTAATTTTCTCACCAGTCAATGTTCCCCCATACAACAGCCAAAAATTAAAATTTCCCATTATTTTTTTTCCGATTTTTTCCGATTTTACATTTTCTCCTAGATATCAGCAGCCATTTTGAATTTTTCAAAATATGGTCAGAATTCCACCAAAATCACTATTCTTCGGAATTTGGACCTCCCCTATCGATCTGCCCTGTCAAAAATTAAAAATTCACATTTTTTTCCGATTTGGATACAGGTGTAAAGTGTTAAGCAATGAACAAAAATAAAATTTGGTTTTATTAATCTCCGGACTGAAGCACAGTGCCACAGCCTTACTATTGTTGAATTTCGTCCAACGGATTTTTGAATTCGCCTTCAATTTCTGGAATGTTTTGAAGGAGTGAGTTCCATTCGGAAAAGGGTAGTTCCAACTGGGTTATCGGGGCCATATTCCAATCAAAAGTGTAGAACACGAGTCGAGTAGTGTCGCATTAAATTTTATTCTCAGTCTTTTATTTACTCCAAGACGGACTGCATCAAACATAGAATAAAGAGCATTCACTAACAACGAATTGAAATGATGTAGCAACACGGTTTTTTGATGGACTTAGGAACAACTGAATCACATTCTGAACCTGTTCTATGGTACCCAAGGCCGCACTTTCATTGTCGCCTCTGCCAAAATGAGCTTTGTTGGCTCAACGTTTCAAAATTTCTTGGTTTAAATTGCTATGATTTTTTAACAAAACGGTCCACTCGTGGGCATTCAAATCAATTTGGGGCTGGCCCGACTTGAAGTTTACGACAGCATTTTTGCCGAATGAAGTGACTTGAACGGAGGAGTTTGGCCCCTGGGTGAATACATTACCATCACTCATTGTTAGTTGCAGGCGCTTCTTTAATAATATGTTAATAAGAGGTATTAATTTTATTTTTTTTTATGCCCTTATCCTTCAAATTCGCATTGTACCTCTAACAAATGGTGCCCAGTCAGAATGACTCCTGAATTGAAGACCAAAATTGTGTTCCCAATTTGCAGTTCTATTGGCGTCCTGTCAAATCTAACCACGGTGGCTGCCTCACCAGCAATTTTATGAATGGTCTTAACCGAATTAGCTCCGACCTGCAAACCCACTTGGAATTAAAGATTGATTCGTGAAGAAAGGGCTATTACTTCAGTTATCCGACTGGGTTCGGAGGCTGTTGGCCGTTTTCTGCCAACCATTTAAAGTTGTGTCTCGTTTTTAAATTCAAACGAAAACAGTACACACATCTGAGGACTTGTGATTCCCTCTTAATCCTACTTATTTGTCTGTCTACGTATTTCTTGGTCGCGGCATTGCTGTCACTGGATGGCTGCCCCAAACTTACTATTTTCCTGTCAGCTAATCTTAAATATCCATCAAAATCTTTACTCAAACATATTTCAGATATCAGGTAGCCTAGAGTGACTGCTTCGTTTTGACCCATGGGAGCCCCGAGATCGACTATTCTGTTTCCAGCTAAACTCAAGTTCCATCATCATTTTAGGAGAAACCAAGTGCATTTTTAACAAATGTGACGGTAGCAGCGTCTGAATCAGAAATAGGAGGTGCTAGATTGGTACTTCTCTTCTGACTGGCATTAAAATCAGTGTCTGGTCCACTTAAGAAATCTCCATTACGCGATGCCGTTTTGATCCGTTTTGCAGAGCTACCAAATTTATCTATATTGCTCATACTTTTTCCTTTAAGTTATGGATAATTTAAAAAAGGTTTTCACCCTGGAACAAATGTTGAATTACGTACAAGGAATACTGGGCACACAGTATCTCCCTAAATTCTTGGGTACGTTGGTGGTTTGATAGGACATTACCACCGAGATATCTTTTGATCTCGTGAGGAGCTTTTAAACCAAAAGAATAGAAATAAGAACAGCAGCTGGGCCCTCGACTGAAATAACAAACCCAGTGGCTTCCTGCTGCTGTGGAGTCCTGTAAATTGATGATGCCGCTCTCTCCATTCAGCCGCAGACGTTGAAGAAGGAGGTCTTTGCTGAACGTGCCTCTCTGTAACTGGTGACACCTAATTTTTTGGCATATCTGTTTAAATCTACGTTAGTCAGAGCCCTGTCTAAAGGTACGCCTGCTTTAGATAATAGCCTCGTCCATGGTTTCGGTTTTTTGGTTTGCTTTGGCTTTTTTGTAGGCCAATTTTTTTAAATCCGGCACCTTTCGTTCCATACATGGCAAGCGCCTCCATGGTGGCGTTATGCCATTTCAATTCTTGCAGCTGCCTGGCGTTATTCCTGGCCGAGTTGACGGCTCTGGAAGTTCCAGCTACTCCTCCAGCTAAACCACCGACGGCGCTCAACCCCGCCAGGGTGGGTAGGAGAGAAATTATGCCGCCAGTTTAAGTACGAGATAATTCAACCTCAGTCCTCGACCTGCCTTGCAAGCCTTCAATACTTTACCATGTTGTGTTTTAGTGAGTGGAATCATCACGTTCCCTCTCTTTAGCTGAGAATTGGAAAAGCGAAAAGAAGGAACTTTGCCAGCTTTGATGTGTTTTAACATTTTTTAGTTTTGATGGGGAGTCAAAGAGACTGCTATGTTTTTTCAGCAAATTACCAGTCGATGGTTATTTATTGATACCGGCTATGTCATAATTTAACACTTTCATCTTTCAGTTGCTTTAAGGAAAAAATGGTATTTTTATAAATAAACACATATGTACTGACTTAGTTACGGCCAGTAAAATTTTCAGCCCTTTCATTCTCATTTTAACAGAGATCTACTGCCTCAAATGTAAAAGAGTTACAGCTAGTAAAAATATTAGGCACATTGTGACTAAGAATTATATACAACTGCTGCAGAGCGAGTGTAAAGTATGCGGCACGATGGAAGCTCAGTTTCAGAAGAGTTGAGGCTCTGGGTTGTTGAACAACGAGATAGACAAGTTACCGGTGGAACTTCACATTCCGGGATACAACTATTGCGGTCCGGGAACAAAACTGAACAAGAGACTGAACAGAGGCGATGCTGCTATCAATTCTCTGGATGAGGCCTGCAAACAGCACGACAAACCAGACTTGGGATGAAGGCACGAAGCTGATAGATAGTAGGCCTCCGATGCAGTAAAAGTAGCAAAATCTAGCAAAACTGGTAAGCTTAACTTGACGGCAGACGCGTTATCGCGCCTCCCTCTCCCAAATACCAAGAAATTCGAGAAAGCAGAAGAGCAGTACAATTTTCTTGCTTTAGAAACTATTTCTAATCTTCCAGTTTTAAACGAGACACTCGTTCTTGAAAGTAAACGTGATAAAATCCTTTCAAAAGTTTATCGTTATGTGTACCATGGCTGGCCTGACAAATGCGAAATTCCCGATCTGTTGCCGTACTTCAACACGTCATGCTGAAATCTCGGTCGAAAATGAAACCTTATTTTGGGGGTATAGAGTCCTGGTGCGACGGCCTTGCGGAGAAAAATCTTGAAAGATCTAAACTGTGCTCACTTAGGCATATTTAAATTGAAAAGTTAAGCTAGACAAAAAGTCTGGTGGCCTAAGATTGACTCTGACATTGAAAATAAAGTCAAATCATGTAAAAATTGTCAAGAGTATAAAGATACTCAAACGTCGGGTCCAAAGCATCTGTGGGAACATCCTCTAAAACCAAATAACCGCATACACGCTGATTTTTTGGGGCCGAGGGACTATTACATGTTTTTCATTCTAGTAGACGCACATTCAAAAATTCCTTTTGTGCATAAAATGAAGCAACAACGTCCGCGCGTGTCAGTGACGTTTTAAATAATCATATAGCTTTATATGGTTTAATGGACAGCTTAGTTACGGACAATGCTGCCCAATTTCTGTTCTAAGAATTCCAAAATTGGTTGAAATCCAATGGGATTAGGCATATGACCGGGCCAAGTTTTATGCCTTGGACCAACGGTTTGGCTGAGGTCTACGTCCGTAATTTCAAGAGAGTCTACAAGGCCGTGCGGCGACAGGGGTCTAATATTCAAGAGAGTATAAATTCTTACTTGTTATCAGCACGAATCACTATCTCCGCTACCACGCAAGCAACACCCAGAAAATTATATTTTAATCGAAAATTAAAGTCTCGGCTGGATTTATTGTTCCCTGACCCTATTGCAGCCGTTCGTAGTAAACAATTAGAACAAGTACAGAGCAGCCACCATCGTGAGTTGAAAACGTATCAAATAGGTGAAAAGGTTTGGTATCGTGACTTTTCAACAACAACTGATAGGCTATGGTCAGTTGGTATTGTTAACCAAAAACGTAGTTATCAATCCTATACTATCGTTGATACTAACTTAATACGATTGGCAAACATCGCAAACAGCTAAGGTGACATACCGCTGAAAAAGAATATCCAGAACAGCCACCAAACGCACTTGTCTCCACGGCAAAAAGCAGTAATTCCTCCATGCATAATGATGAGGAACATCACTCAAATTTCAAATGCATGTCTTTTGACGGCAAGCAACGTGAAAAGCCAAGTTCCGCTGACGTAGTTCCTGAGCGTCGATCTCTCGGCCAATCCAGATACTCGATTTCTGTAACCGAGGGCTCAATTCCACCAATACAACAGCTTGAAAAATCACCTGCGAATTTGTCATGCAAGTCACCAGGTTGGCAGGAAATCTCCAGTGAAATCATCCCACACACACGAAGTGGATGAGTCTGCTAACGTAAATAACCAATCACCTTTGGCTACTACCAGCGCCCCTCTTGAAGGAAATTCTAAGTCACACACGTGAAAATCTCCATTGATTATTATGTCACCATCCGCTAAGCAATCACCACCGAAGCCAGGTCATGCTAACAAAAAAGCGAAACCGAATCTCAATAAACGCAAAGTTGTGCTATCACCAACAGAGGTTGATATTGCAGCGCAGCTTCAAAATGCTCATCGTTCAAAGAGACTGCGTAGAGCTCCAGACAAGATTAATTTGGAGTTTTTTTTGCAAAATTACCATTTGGCTACAACTTCTCCGTTTTTTTTTTCTTGTAATCCATTAACTGTGAATTAGATGATAGTTCTTTTTAAACTGTAGCGAGTAACGCTAAAACGTTTTGTCCCCTAGTTATTCGTGCACAGAATCGGTTCTGTTTATTTTTAAAATGTCCACCTTTAAAATTAGGTAAAAATCTAAGTGTATATTGTTCGTGTGAAAAATTGATTTCAAGATTTTATCTTCTTTGTATCTTTTTTGTATTTTCATGTGAATTCTTCACTCATCGGAACAAAAAATTGCTTGGAGCCGCAATTCCCACTCCGGTGATTTACTAACAAAAGTAAACATCAGCAACAATCTCTCGAATGCCAGATGTTCCTCCACAGCAACGCTGTAGCGTTTCAGCTGCAGAAATGGTTGCTGCAAAAAGAAAATAAACCAAAAAATGCTACGATAATTAAAACACTGAAAATTTTAATTGAATTTATTGTAAAATTGCTCCAGAAATCAAAACAGAAATTTAAAACTGGCAAGTTTTCAGTCAGTTTAGTAATGTTTAATTTTTTGCTTTACCGTGTACATCTTCAGTTCTTTATTTTGTAAAAACAGCTTTCAATAATAGTGTTAAGTTTTTCCTCGAAAGCAAAAAATTATGTATTTTTATTTGAAAATAGGTAGTGCACTAAAAAAATACATCTAGCCTTCGTAATCATAATTTTATTTCCAGCTAGGCTAAGATTTTTTTTCTGTTTTTTTTTCTATCACTGTATTGTGGAGTCGTCACTTGTGTGCTCCACAATGGCAGCGATCAATTTCATGTCTATATGTTAACCCTACCTAGATAACCCTTTAACTACTAATAGGCTCCTCCATTATTGTATACAGTATAAAGTTGCATCACATGTCTTCCTGTTACAGTTGTATTTAAAGAGAAGTAAACAGGAAGTTCGCTGTCTTATCAGCTGTAGCCTACACTCTGGTAGCCCGTGTGTTTTATTACCATTGGTGCCCACGCTGGGGTTAGGTGTGTCCCCGCCTAGGACATCACATTCCCAATCCCTGGTGTCGGAGAAATTGGTCACAATCCCTGATGGCACAGTAGTGAAAATTTATTGACTCGTCGGTAATTAAAAGAAGATCTGCGGGTTGGGCTTTAAAATTCGTGCTCACACAAAGGGGATACAAGCCGTTCTCTTTGATATAAGCAATCACATTGATGGATGAACCTTTGTTGGCCATCTCGAATGCATCAATGTGATCCAGCCTTGTTGGAAACTGCAGCATTGAACAATCTACCATTCTCTCATATACCTCATATTCTTTCGAATTCGACATGCTTAATTTGTGTTTGGCAGCCAGAACTGAACACAAGAAGCACTTGTGGTCTGACAAATTATAAACGTTGACTACACACTTGCACTTGTTTTTTTAATTTTGCGGGCGGAGGAATGTAAGAGCCAGATCTGAGCGGGTCGATTTTTCTACTCGGATTATGAGTTTGTAGGAGCGGTTTATCACCCAACCACTCCCTCTTTCGGCGACTTCCTCGATGTAACTTTGGATTTTAGCATAAGCTGTGTCCAGTAAGTTGGGAATATCTAATGAATTATAGATGGGGGAGTAGTAGGACTGAAATCCAGAGGATATTTCTTGGCCATTTCATACAAAACTCACTCCTAATCCAATTTGAGCTCTGCAAGTCACTAATTGCCAGAGACATTCGTACAGTAGAGCTTCTGTACCTCTTCGCATCTACATTAAAAGGTACAACTGGTCTACAACGTGCACAGATTTCTTGTACTTTCAGTGCTCGAGTCCTTGTTCACTGAGGATGGGATCATCTCAAAGCAATCGCACTCGGGTGGATAACTATTCCTGTCTTCTCTATGAGGTGTTGTATCAATCTTACTCGTGTAGGATACGTTTGAGTGCAGTAGACGCAGGTAAAATTTTTTTTCCATCGCTCCAACCAAACGTTTCAGTATAATAATATAAATAATAAGAGGAAAAATTTGGTAATTTTGCTGTCATTATTTTCCTAGAACAACTGGCTTTTCGTCCAGCCAACTGTTGAAGCTCTCGTCGTAAACCTTTCCACCTGTTGAGGTAACGAGTTTTCCCTCCGACTTTTTTAGTCTTCAGAATCTCTTCGACTAAAAATAGATCTGGCACGTTGGTTTTCTGCAACCTTTCTTCGTAAAATGTGCCTTCGATTTTACTCCCAAGTTGATTGACCAACCTGTAGCAGTTGGTCGAGTTTTTCTTACTTCACGCTCCTTGAACAGTTCGTTGGTAAAGTTTTGCAAATATTCCTTGTCGAATACAGAATTTGCCGTTGTCACTCTTAATAAATCCCCGAATTTGAAACTATTCTTCTTTTTGGAAGAATTCTTTTTCAGCAATATGTTTCTGATCTGCGGTTCATCGCGTTTAATTACTTCAGATGGTTTCATTTTAATGAAAGAATGAACTCTGTCATTGTAATCTTTGACAACTTTATCTATTATGTCTATCCACTTGTGATTACCTTGCAGAGTGAACCGTTTTCACATGGAGCTCTTCCACGTCCTGTTGAGACATTCTACTACGCTCACCTTAAGTTCTGACTTTGTAGAGTAGTGGTTTATTTTGTTGCGTTTCATTAATGCTGCTAAGTCGTTAATGTAAAATTCGTTACCATCATCAGGTTTTTAATTTTTAGTGGGATTAGACATCACGTTTAATATCTCGTTAAAAGCACCAGTGACATCTGCAGCATTCTTCGATTTCCCAGGGACCGCCCAAGCGTATTTAGAGAAGACATCGATGGCAGTCAGCAAGTATTTGTAATTTTAATTTTGTTCCGAGTAAGGTACATTTCGACCAAGTCTGCTTGAATTAAATCACCTATCCCGTAGCTAATACTGCGCCTCCTCGGAAAATACCGCCTAGCTGGCTTATGCAGCTCCTCCATTAAAGTTTCCATTTGATCTTTTTTTTTGAACTCCCATTCACAATTTTACTTTGGTTTTCATAGCCACGGCTACAGCCGCTGCTGCCAACTTCTCTTTCAGACCAGTTTTGCTAGATTTTGCTACTTTAACTGCATCTGAGACCAACTTTCTATCAGCTTCGTGCCTTCATTCCAAGTTTGGTTTGGTAGAGTATTCGATGTTGTGCTGTTTGCAGGCCTCATCCAGAGAACTGATAGCAGCGTCGCCTATGTTCAGTCTCGTGTTCAGTTTTGTTCCCAGATGCAAAAATTGTACCCCGGAATGTGAATTTCCACTGGCAGCTTGTCTATTGCACTGTTCAACAATCCAGAGTCTCTACTCTTCTGAAACTGAGCTTTCCTCGTGCTGCATACTTTACACTCACCCTTCAGCAGTTGTCTATTATTCTTAGTCACAAGGTGCCTGACATTTTTACTGGCTGTAACTCTATTGCTTTTGAAGCAGTACATCTCTGTTTATTTATAAAATGAGAATGAAAAGGTATTTTAGATACTTGTTTTGTAGAGAATTTATCAAAATACCATTTTTTCCTTAGAGCAACTGAAAGATGAAAATGTTAAATTATGACATAGCCGATATCAATAAACGACCATCGACTGGTAATGTACTGAATTTTCTAGAGGACATAAGGTGCATCATTTGTAGCCCTACCGGTTGTGGAAACACCAGTTTAGTTATAAATTTCATGTCCAATCCAGGTTTGTTGAATTACGACAGCCTGCGCGTGTACTCCAAGTCCTAATTTCAATACAAGTATTTCCATCCCAGGAGAGCTTTCAAAGAAATATGTCCGCGTATGGTTACCTTTTGCTCAAACAACGAAGATATCGAACCACCGGAAGGTCGCCATGTGACAAAACGATATTTTTACTGGACGATTTCATGATTGAGAAACAAGACAGAATTGAATGCGACTTTGCCTACGGCAGGCACGTGGACACTTCAATCTTTTATTTGTGTCAGACTTACACCAGGATAGCCAAGTGAGTTATTCGAGATAATGCCAATATTATAATTCTCTTCAGGCAATGTTAGTGGTGACATGATTTTCGAAGAGTTTCGTCGCATATGCGGCGACGTATGGAACTCTGCCTTACGGATTCCTACTCATAGATAAAACTAAACCCTTGGACCAAAGGTATAGAAAAATGCTAGACTGACAATGACGCATCTGCGTTTTTCTTGACATTAATGTACGTCTGTCTGCCGAAGGTTTTTTAAATTTTTATAAAGTATGTCATGTCTACCAGAACTAAAGATAAGAGAAGCAAACCCCAGAAAGAGGTCGATCAATACGAAGCTTTAAAAAAGCGTCTGAAACAAAAATTTTAATACAAAATTGGAAAAGCAGACAGCATCTGAACACTTACAAAAGATATTCAAACCAGTCGTTGATCCGATAGTACGCCAGACTAAAATGCAGATGCTCTAGGGAAGTGAGGCTTCGACTCAGCGTCAATGACAAATCAATGAACTGTTGGCTACAGAAGCTGCACAGAAGAAACGAGAAAATATCACAGGAAACGGCTAGAGCATATTCAGAAAGCTTTGGAGGTGACCATGAGTCGCGTCGATACTGAAGACGAGAATATTGATAGTGACGAAGATGAAATTCAGTTTAACGCGGGTGCCACGAGACGATCCGACTTTTGGCATTCGATAAGACCCGGAGACTAATAATGTTCCATGATTGGTGCAATGGAAGTACAATTTGGAGGCCACGACTTGACCATGGGGGAAAAACGTATGAAGGGACGGACGATTTGTGGCAGTAGCTTAGTTAAAAAGCCCTTCGAAGCCACCAGATGGCGATGCCAGCCTTCTAAACTATCACAATATTCTAAAGAGGAGTAAAGCCATATATCACAACAACGACGACAGTACGACAAGACTGAAGTCCAGCGCCAATTTTAAGTCCACGACTTTCATAAAACCTGTTTGGCGCAGACCTGCTGAGGTTGTCGGGAAAGGATAGGGGTTCTACAGTGATCGGAATGACTTCTGTGAAAGGCTGAAGCTCCTCCGAGCCTCTACACAGGCTGGCAATATTCACTGAACGAAGACTTTGTGAACATTTTTACAGAAATGCGGAGAAAAACATTCCTAAACTTACAACTCCATTCCTAACGTTATACAGGACGTTAATGACTCTTTCACTTACAGAGCGGTTGGCAGTAACACCAGGAATAAAATCGTCGTCCCAGAATTTTGTTATGAATCAGACGAAATTATAAAAACCATTTACAGAAAACTAAAAGATAACAAGTACTGGAATGACTCAGAAAATGTGCCATACAGTCTCATCGAAGGAAATCTAATCACTCTAAAGTGTGAACTGAACATTACCGACCGGAGACTGGCAGTCGACTTTTCAGAACAAACTAGCTTAGCAAAAATTTTCGGTTTCGAAGCCAAAATTTATAGTTATAGTCGGCACGAGGGAACGAATGCCGTGAATATTTTAAACGTGAATAGCATACTGGTTCATAGCGATTTGGTCTCTGGTTCATACGTAGATGGAACGAAGCAACCTACTCTCTAGTCGTATTTTCCCAACGTCAATTTTCCCAACAACGTAAAGTAGTTTCTTTGCCTCACAATCTGATATATCTGTCAGTTACTAAAACGTGTATTACTCTATAAGAGTTTTGTTGACCGTCCAGGCCAACAGGCCTGTTAATTTACGAGGTGAGACATTAGCGATGAGACTGCATTTACGGAAAATAAAAAGCTAAAATGTTGAAATTAAATAAGAATATTGTTAAAACGACAGTTCACAGTCGACCTTCAGCTAAAGAACCAACCATCCCCAACCAATTGGGAGGTTCTTATAAAAGAGAAACATTGCCACCAGCGAAGGGAAAGCAACGAAACTTTCAGAGCTAGTCAATTTGAGTCGTGAAAACGTCAAATTTATACGCAGTCTCATCAGCACCTGAGGATGGAGACCAATGAGAAATATCTGAACCTTACAGAACCATTCACACTGGACGAATCAGTCGTCAGTTACAATTATCTCGAGTACGGGCCAATAGTGGATACGAACGTGAATACTCCCTTACGCTTCAGAACCAAAATTTATTCACCCACCCGCACAAAAGCTAAATTCACGTGAAAGTTATACTTGTCAAGAGTTCTGACAGTTCTGCAGTTCCGTGACAAATAAAATTACTTTGGTAAATAACGCAGCTGCATATTTATATAGCATGATACAGTATAAAATAAGCGACAAGACAGTCGACCAATTAAATATGCCCGGTTTTGCAAGCACCACTAAAGGCTTAGTAAGTTACTATCCGGAGCAACAGGCGGAACTGACCAATAGAGCATGAATTTTGGACTCCTATAACACATCTTCGACAGACAATACTGCGAATTTGATTTTAAAACACAAAGAGACGTGCTCTTTGCTCGCAACCCAAAAGACAGTTTTACCTTTGCCGTGCCATTGTCCCACTTACAGGGCTTTTGCGAAGAATATACAAAAATTGTATATGCTTGTCAACAAATACTGGTGCTTATTCGATCGTCGGATGATAATGCTATATGAACAGCATCGGGTGTTGATGCCGGCAAGATAGTCTTAGAACAAATAATTTAGCACCTCCCCCACGTCATTCCATCCTACGGTTAGAAAAACAAACTGTACGCCTTGGTGGATTCGGGCATCAGCGTCCCCTCACATTCAGACACTGGTATTCCGACCAGCTGAACCTTCCCTCCTCGACCAGTTGCGCTTGGAGATTGATCACTACTTCCTCTATTGAATGGCCGAGGTGGATAGTAATAGGTTTTCAAACTGCTAGAGACAATGATGCAAAAAAAATCCGGCAGTCTTCGATCACTGTAACTTTACAGATGTCCACGTAACGCTCAATTCTGAACTGTACCCTTTTCTCGATTTAAATTCAAATTTTGCACAAGGTAACATCTCTAACTAATATCAAATGATCGTGGATTTTAGGAAGCAGTACTATGGGTTGGGGGTCGGGATCATCCGGAGGGCTTATCAAGTCAATATTTTCACGAAGAATTATCTTTTGGTTGCGCTGAACGTCTGAAAGCTGTCTGAAAGATTTTCATCGTCAGTTATAGATTTGAAAGTAAAAATGCACTTCGGAACTGCCGTCCCTTCAAACACGAAAACTTTAGCATTGGTCATTAGAGAAAGAAAAATGTATTTGAAATTGGACAGGAGTAAAGTCGAGGTTTTTGTATGATAAATTATTTATTTTATTTTTTTCATAAAGACGAAAAATCATGTACGAAAACGTAGCAGTCTCTTCCACTCCCCATCAAAAGCAAAAAATTTTAAAACATATCAAAGCTGGAAAAGTTCCTTCTTTCCGCCTTTCCAATTCCCAGCTAAAGAGAGGGAATGTGATGCTTCCACTGACTAAAACGCAACACGGTAAAATATTAAAGGCTCGCAAGACTGGTAAAGGACTTAGCTTGAAATTTTTTCGTACCCTAACTGGCAGTGCACTGCCATTTCTTCTTCCAGCTCTGGCAGGGTTGAGTGCTGTTGGTGGTTTGGCCTGTGGCATCGCGGGAATTTCCAGAGCTTTGAACTCGGTCAAGAATAATGCCAAGCAGCTACAAGAATTGAAACGGCATAACACCGCCATGGAGGTGCTCACCATATACAGAAAGAAAGGTGCCGGAACTAAAAAAGGATTGACCTCCAAAAAAGCCAAAGCAAACCCAAAACCGAAACCGTGGATGAGGCTGCTACCTAAAGCAGGCGCACCCTTATACAGGGGTCTTACTAACGTAGATTTAAACAGATATGCCAAAAAATTAGGTGTCACCAATTACAGAGGCACGTTCAGCAAAGATCTCCTTCCTCAACGTCTGCGGATGAATGGAGAGAGCGGCATCATCAATTTACAGGACTCCACACCTGCAGGAAGCCACAGGGTTTGTTATCTCGGTGGTAACTTCCTATCAAACCACCAACTTATCCAAGAATTTAGAGAGCTACTGTGTGGCCAGTTTGCTTGTACGTAATTCAACGTTTGTTCCAGGGTGAAAACATTTTTCAAATTATCCATAACTTGAAGGAAAAAATATGAGCGCCGTCGATAAATTTGGTAAATCTGCAAAACAGATCAAAACGTCATCGTCTAATGGAAATTTCTAGAGCGTACCAGAAGCTTCTTTTGATGCTTGGCAGAAAAGAATTACCAATTTAACACCTCCTATTTCTTACTGAGATGCTACTACCATCACATTCTTAAAAAAATGCACTTGGTTTCTCCAAAACTGCAGAGGGCAATTAGAGTTTAGCTGGAAACAGAATAGTTGATTTGGGGGCACCCACCAGTCAAAACAAATCAGTTACTCTAGGCTACCTAAAATCTGAAATAGGTTTAAGTAAAGATTTTGATGGCAATTTAAGCTTGGCTGACAAGAAATTATTAAGTATGGGTTAGCCATCCAGTGACAACGATGCAGCGACCAAAACATACGTAGACAGACAAATAAATCGGATTGGGAAGGAATCACGAGTTCTCATGCGTGTCTACTGTTTTCATTCGAAAGTAGAAACGAGAGACAATTTTAAATGGTTGTCAGAAAATGGCCAACAGTATATCACAGCTTCCGAACTCGGTCACGTAACTAAAGTGTTTGATCTGGCCTCACGGATCAATATTCAATTCCAAGTGAGTTTACAGGTCGGAGTTAATTCGGTTAAGACCATTCATAAAATTGCTGGCGAGACAGCCACTGTGGTTAATTTCGACAGGGCGCCAATAGAACTGCAAATTGAAACACAATTTTGGTCTCCAATTCAGGAGTCATTCCGAATGGGCACCATTTGTTAGAGGTACATTGCGAATTTGAAGGATAAGACCATAAAAAAATTAATACCTCTTATTATAAAAGAAGCGGCTGCAAAAAAAACGATATGAGTGACGATAATGTTTTTGCCCTGGGCCCTCACTCCACCATTCAATTTTCTTCCTTTGGCGAAAATGCTGTCGTCAGCTTCACGACGGGCCAGTCCCAAATTGATTTGAATGCCAGCGAGTGGATAGTTTTGTTAAGAAATCATAGTCTTTTAAACTAAGAAATTTTGAAACGTAGAGCCAACAAAACTCATTTCAGTGGAGGCGACGATGAAAGTGCAGCTTTGGGCGCCACAGAGCAGGTTCAAAATGTGATCAAATTGGTTCTCAGCACGTCAACAAAAGCCGTGTTGCTGTATCATTTTAATTTCTTGTTGGTGAATGCATTGGATTCGTTATTGGATGCAGTCCGTGTAAGAGAAAATAAGAGGCTAAGAATAAAATTTAACGGTGATTCCACAAAACTTGTCTTCTATTCCTTTGATGAGAAAATGATTACTATGACCCAATTTGAAATGAACCTTACGAATGGAACTCGTTCCTCGAAAACGTCCCGGAAATCATTCGTAATACGAAGAACCCCTTGGACGAAATTCAACAACAATAAGGCTGTGGCACTTTGCTCCAAACCCCAAGTTAATAAAATCAAATAAATCAATTTTTTTTTGTTCCTTGAGTCTATGTTTATGATTTGAGATTCAAGCATCTGTTAAACCAGAGGTCTACTTTGCAATAATAACTTAAATTTTGGCTGATATTTGTGTGGCTGAAAATTAGTGTAGTGTTATGTTAGTGTTTTAGCCAGTCTTCTGGGAGATGGAAATCACAGTTTCAAAGATAAAATCGGGTCATCTTAAAAAATGGATTTATAACACTTAATGCTGCAAACACACTGACAAACTGTTTTATCCACAGATGGCAGCATTTGACTTTTTCTACCAATACTTTCATTTTCGTTTCTCATTAATTCATTTTTTCAAATAGGCTATAGATGGCAGCACTGATTCTGCCTGCAGCATCCAAAGCATATACAATTAGTTTCAAGTAGTTATCAGTGAGAAGCATTTCAGTTTCGATTCAGTTTTCGATTTTAATTAGAAAATGGCATCACTAGATGGCATTACCACTGACTTGTCTGTGTAAAAATGCCCTTTATGCCTTTAGTTTTTTTTTGTATTTTGATTGACTTTTAAAAATGTGCAATAAATTTCGTACCTAATGGTCCAAATATTTTTTTTATTTGTGTCACTGTAGCCACTGTCAAGTGTCAACTTTACAACAGATTTTGGGCGTCATCCGTTATACACAAGTAAACATCAGATCACCAAGTGCTGAAGGTGGTTAACTGACATGATTGCTTATGTATATCTGATGAGGGCGAAAATGTGTAGTAAATTTGACAGGAGTTGAAGATTGACAGTTGTCTGGTTTCAACTCGCCTCGTTGACCTTTGTTTGTATGTCTTTGAACTGATATATGCGGTGGGATTTCTCTATTCACTCACGTGTTATGTCTTTTTGTTGGGAGAGGGGCCTATGAAGAAAGCCAATTTCAAGACTGGACTTTTTACCTCATAAATTTTTATTTCATTTCAAATCAGGGAAAAAGTATCTGTAGATGTAATCCACTGTAATGATGTTGCTGGTTACGTGCTGTCTGCAGATTGCCGGTTAATTTTTCAAATTGCTTTACTTAGGTCAAGGTCATTCATAATAACACACGAAAAACCAACTGCCGAACCGCAAGATGGATTCGGCAGTTGGTGTCACGGCGGGAAGGGGGTGGGATGATTCCTCATCCCCACATTGTTTCCTAAATAAAACAATGTCGGCTGCATGCTTAGCCACTAGTTACGAAGCCTCCTCTAACACTAACAAAACGTGTCAGGTTGGCTGCCAACCTGACAAAACGTGGTCCCTGGGCAAGTGTTTCCACCACATGTTTATTGGTTAGACCCTTGGACCAATTATTCGAACTATGTAATCGGCTAGAATAATGCAGTTTTCGAAATCTCGGACCAATTCGCCTTTACACCTGTGTTTACCTACAAATCTGAACTGGTATCGAACTAAGAAAGCCTTCGACCTCTAGCAAGCCAAAGGCTATCTTAACTCGACCCAGTTCCGAAATTGTAGAATATGGACAACACTTAATAAAAATACCCCCTAATTTTCCCGGGGGGGGGGGGGGGGCGGGAGGAGACCACCAAAATCACTATATAGAATTATTTTTCAAGCCAAATATTATTTTTACATTAACTAGCTGATCGTTTCTCTTATCAGTTTCGTCTGTTAATAGTGCATTTTTGTTGTTTTTGGGTGATTTTTACCCGAAGGTGCGATGGTTAATTTTTTGTTGTTGGTTGTTGCATTTTTTGCGACCCCACTTTACAAGATCACCTGACTGGTTAGTTCTTTTGAACGAGGGCTGACGAGCTTTCATTAAGAAAGAGCGGCACCTCTCTACGACTGAACGACAACTTCCAGTACCAAAACGTCTATTTTACACCAAGACTAGAAAGCTACCTTGCGATAACTGAGATAGAAGAGGCCGTTTGAATCGTCAACATACTGACTAGCCACTAGCTTAGCTGATACACCAGTAACCCTCAGAAAGCTTTCGTTCAGCGCAAATATCCGCGAATTGTAGACATGTCTGGAAAGCAGTTCCCAATTTCGTTTCCAAAATCAGTACCAGTGCGAAACATCAGATAGGAAACTGTACTAAAACACTGCCGTGACAGCGATTTTTTGTGGCAACCGCTCTGAAATTTGACTTAGCGTCATAAGGCCGCTAGAAGACAACTGCTGAAGCTTTTAAAATCTATTTTACAAGAAAATACACAATTCTAAACGAATCATGGATTAAAAATAAAAAAATTTAATAATCTAATGGTATACAAAGGCCGGAAAATGTTTGTCGTATTTTTAAGGCTAAAGAAAAAAATCGTTTAAACCTACCTAAACATACCTAATCCACATGAGTCGAATCTCGTTAATCGGAGATAAGTGTGGTGGAGAGACCAAAGCTTACCTCTGGTTTAAAAGCGCTCTGAATAACGATTTCGGGAAATACAGGTTCTTTTGTATGTAGGAAAAGGATGTATTACTGACGTATGATTGGCGCAAGTTGTCCTCAAGACACAGAGGACATTCAATTGAAGTCAATACATGCAGGATGCATGTAAAAAAGACTACTGTAAATTCTTGGAAAAACCAAAGCGTATGTTTTCCTGCTCCGTTTTGGCTAGAATAGAAATATTTCTAACGCCTTCCTGTATTTGCGACGAAACATTTGGACACGCACAGAAATTTAATTGTCTACCACGATCGTAAAATGATATCCCGTTTTAAAGCTGTTTGTAACGTATAATTATGGCTTATGCTCTAATTTAAGTTTAGTATCAGGATTTTAGCTTTCGTATCGATTGAACCATACAGTTTGTAATGTCACAAAAAAGAAAGAAATTTCTTTGAGCCTTATGTTAAGTGAAGCAACATAGATGAACCGGCTCAATTTTGAACATTACAAGTTTTTTTAAGGGAAAACAAAGCTAGTGAAGGACAAGCTATTTCAAACAAAGTGGAAGAGAAAATCAATAAACGCAAGCGGTAGTCAGCTCCTCTATACCTGTATACTACCTGAACCGCACTACGTGACAGCCTGGCACGAGTGGCTATATACTATATTCCTCTGATTTCTCTCCGATCTTCGAAACTCTTTGGTGTAGGAATATCACTATACTGTCCAAACTCGCTAGCAGAAACAAAATGTTGGATTTTATAATGAAAGCGCTTCGTGTCAGAGAGGAGAAAAGAATCAGAGTACGATTTGCAATTGACGACACGCAAGTGCACTTCGTGGAATACAGCCCTAAAATATCGGCAGTGGTTACTTTGTTGCAACTTTCGTTTAAAGAATGGTCCAAGCTCTACAAACAATTTACGAGCATCGATAAACTCATGGGGAAAGTTTCCAAAGGGGAGAAAACGAATAAACGCCGACGGCAGTACCACCATCCGTAAAAAATTATAAAAAATTATTTTCATTCAGACTGTCTAACAATACTTGTGTGGATCGTGTACTATCTACCTACAAAGTTTTGGAAATGGTTTCGACGGAGCTGAATAAGCTAGAGCCAGTATTGTATTAGGCCAGTTTGGGGGGAGTGGCTATGATAACAATGGAATACAATGCTTTTTGAGCACAGGGCGTTATTATGCTTTTTTTTCACTACTTTTGTGTACTGTACTTGTGAAATACATTTTGTGTAAACTCCGTACGGCTCTAAAGAAGTCAACAATACAAATATTAAACAATGCCTTTTTGGTGTCCGCTGATGCTCGATCTTTGTTTATATTCAACAATAACATTCCTACTTCGTTATAACGACACAAGGTTTGTAAATATACTTTCTGCCGGAACTGTACTTATTTTCTTACCCACTCCTGCATTTTTATTCGTAAATTTCAGCAATTGAGGCCTGCTACGAGCGACCAAATCATCCAATGTCACGTTCTTAAAGTGTGACGGACGCACCTTTCTCCTCGTGACTTAATTACGATCATCATCACTTGAAGAATCAAAAATCTATCGATTCTAATGTTATTTGCCGTCAGCTCACAACCAACAAAAGCATCAAACCATAGGAGTTGAGTTGTGTTTGGATGGATAAGCAACTTTACTAAACCGGACGTTTAAGAGCGCGGCATTAAAGGACGTACCGCCACGCCAATCGGCACTCGCGGCCACGTGATCAGAAATTTACACCCAACGCACTAGGTCTAATCCCTCTAAACCATCTTTCGACATGGCGGAGAAAGCAGTTGACGCTTAATATAACGCGGTACTAAACTGGTATAACGGTACTAAATTAGATTTAGTATTTTATTCAATTTTTCTGCTGCTACGACAATTTAACTTGGTTAAATTTACTGTTGTCACAGGAGGATGACTCATTCTACACCGGTTTTCTTGCAAATATCATGCATTCATAAGCACCCCGTCTCGTGTTACAAAAATACGATATTTATTTCCCCAACAATCGGTGTTAAGGTTTCGTTCGACTGTCAAACTTTGTTACAAAACACAATGGCACCTACGCCTGGCAATATAACAATCTGTTATCTTACCTACGTGTGATACATCATAAACAAAGTAGTACAGGGCGTATTTCACAGAAAATTCCACCGCCTACGAGCGGATCAACAGCGAATACCTCATGGCGGCTTGGTCAGGCAGAAGTAGCAGACACGCTTTGTATTCTGGGTACATTCGTGAGTCACGCTTGCCATCGAAGACTAGGCACTTCGGCTATGCATTTGAGCTGGGAGTTGCTTATCCATCCAAACATAAATCAACTCCTATGATCAAACGAACAATCCAATATGGCATCATCCTGTTCACTATCAAAATCAAGAAAATTACCTAAATTCAATGCCATTGTCGAATTTTACCAATAATGTATAACAATAAGCCGTTATTTCAAGAACGTAACAAAACCACGTTCTTTCAAAGCGTAGAACGTCTACCAACATTAGCCAGGATATGTGTATGAGCTGTTTGCCGTAACGGGGATAATGACCAAAAAAAAACGTTGTGCATTCTTTAACAATGGCCCTCAGGATGCTTCGCGCCCTTGGCATGAATGCCTACAGTTTTCGGTCATTATCCAATACTGAAATGTCAGTCTGGTACATTTCCGATGTTAAATTATACCAGTTTTGCAAAATAAAATTAATTCCGTGTAATTACATCATGATTACTTAAATTCTGAAAGTGTTGATTGCGATAATGTTAAAATTAAAGCTTGAACCAGTCATATCAGCATTTTTATCTTTTTCTGCAGTCCACATGTTACTATGCATGCAATGTTAAAGTTGAAGGCCCCTGGGGTAACTGAAGACATGACATCAGCGCAATGAAATTTGTTGTGTGATAGTAATGCTTAAAGGCAACTTTTCCACATCTAGACCATGGAGAATACAAAAAAGAAGTGCTTTGAAATCTACCCTATAGTGTAGCTCTATTTAAAGGGCCAATAAGGTGATTTACTCTTGTTTATTACAGTAATAGGCCTTTTTCACTCTTAAAAATACAAAAAGAACAATTAAAATCCGTAGCATGTACACAACATTTTATGCAATAAAAAGATTTTCATATTTACCCATTTTATTACCATTTTCTGCAACTAGATGCCGTTGTTATAAAAATGTATTAACTGCATGCTAAATAACATTTGTCTTCATCAGATATTACATTTTTGCGTTTTTTGTATCAAATGTTTGTTCATTTACGTAAATATTATCCCAAACAACTGGAACTTAAATCTTGTAACAAATTGTGCTAATAATGGCATAAAGTGACTAGACATGGTTCTAAAATATTGGTAAATCAAATACTCTTTTTTTTCTGGCATAAAATGTGCCTTCAATGCCTTTTCATGTATATTTTTTTGTATTTAAGAGAGAAAAAAATGCTTATTACTGCAATAACAAAGACTGTAAATCACCTTTTTTTCCTTTTGACAACAGTTTTTTTTTCTAGGTTGTTAAAAATAAAAATATTTGCATTTACTATAGTGTTTGTTTTATACTTAACTAGAACTGGCCGGTAACGAGAAGTCATTTCATGGCTCTTTATACCAACTGTATTACCCTTACTCCAGGTAACATGCAATAATTTTTAACCTCCCTTCCTCACAGAAGAGATTTGTTTAATGTTTTTTTTTTACTATGTAGAGTGTTTTTACATAAATGAATGCTCGAAAAATGTGCTAGCTGTTTCAAACAAGTCAAAAGCGAAAAATACCAATAGTATTACCTTGGCATTTAACAGGCCTCTTCCAGACCACCATGGCCTGATGAATAGAAGGTAGTCTCCTCTAAATGTAGAACAGGTTTAATCGCTTTGTTACCACACAGATGCACACTTATAATTATTTAACAGAGCTTTGGGTTTACGCTTGGCTGACTGGCACTGGAGGTGATGAGGTTAATAGACGTTGCTGTTGTGGCTGCCATGGGGGATTGGGGTTTTATGGCATGGTGACAGACTGTCATTAGCAACAACTTAATTCCAGTGCATATTAATCCAGTTTGCCACTGCACACACAAAAAATATTAAACAAATTACAAAATCTAGATCTTATCATATATCTGTGCTTACTGCTAAACTTTATAAATCCAGGACAGGATGACAAACTCATCTCCTAATTAATGTTCTAACCCTAGCAAAGATGGAAACTGTGACAAACACCATCAAGATAATGACAATCAGATACCATACGACGGACCGTGAGTAGCGAGCAGCACCTATGATATTCAGGAGGGATATCCCCTACAAAAGGAAGCAATCAGTAAGGTTGGTGCGACAAATACGTATACGGGCCAACACCACCTCTTCTTGTTAATGGCAGCAACAAGTTGAGTACTATTCTGGACAGTAACTTTTATAGCACGCATTTTAGTGCCGTCTTGTTTGTCCCACAAGACTTGCCGAACATCATGCGGTTTCATACGTAGAGTTGGAAAGGCGTCCGAAGGAATATGGCTGAGATCCCTTTCAAAAGAATCATAATGTGCACCTTTCGCTGCCACATTAGCATGCTGATTTCCAGCTATCCAAACATGGCCCAGGATCAAGCAGAAAGTCAGTCTTCTACTGGCCAGGCAAGTGAAAAAGCAGAGACTGGATATGCTGCAGCAAGAGATTCCGAGGCTGTAGGACATCACATTTTCGCGGGCTCTCATTGAATCGCTAAAGATTCCAGACGGAATGAGAAAATGCTACTTGGGAAATGTTCAGGGTTGACTGGCATCTCGGCACGCCTCAAAATGCAGAGTATTTCAAACGCCAACTCCTGAAAGGACTGCTGGAGCTAATAATGCAAATCACCCATACCGGCTCCACATCTGCCTACTCGCAAGTGTCGTCCAAAATCCATGACCCAAGCAGGACTGGATTGCACAGCACGAAGTCTGCCAGCATAATGAATAGCTATCTGCTGCTGGCGAATTATGAAAGATGGCTTCTCGGTTTCAGCATAGAGGATGATCACGGAGACGTCCAAAACGCCACTGGAGATTTATGGCTGCAATTAATGAACTTATGTAGCAAGATATTGTTGGTTAATTTTATGGTCAGAGCTTCCTCGCTTGTAAGCACCAGAGGATGCCTGATGTAGGTTGCTGCAGGTTTACAGGCTCCCAGCCGAAGCCATGACGCAGAAGAGACGGACAATTTTTCTAGGAAATTCCAAACGGAAATTTCTAGGATATTGTACAAGCCACAATCGACACGAGTCATCACAGGACCCTTCTCAACCCGAAAATGCTATGGGTGTTTAAGGTCAGGATAGAACCCAGGACCTCTTGCACGTGAGGTCCTGGGTTCCAAGTTCCAGAGGGAGCTGTTGGTGATATGAAGATTATTAGTAGTCTTTCCTCAGAGCTGCTGCCACCTGTATAAAGGGCTATGTAGCTTCACATCCGATGTGTAGCATATAATTAGATATGCTTGCTTAATGAATTAACAACGCATATACAATCTTAATAGTTAACCATCTACAATTCGTTATGAATAGCAGGGCCCGTAAAATGCAACTGCTACAGCTTACCAGGGGCTTAACTCTAGGCTTCCCATATATGGAGGGCATTGCAACCCTAATTAAACGAAAAATATCCTCAGTTTTCATGAGTAATAATAAAAAAGAATCATTCTAGGTAACTAATTGCAAGATTTTAACTAGCTAGGGTTTAAAAATAACAAACAATACACTACCTTTGATAAATGCTCATGAGAAACATTACTTCTTTTTGTTAAAGACAGTTTAAAAGTCAACAGGATTTAACATTAATTTGGCCTGGCAATGTAAGAAAATGATACTGGAAGTGTTTTAAATATAAAAGACTCCTTTCCAGCTTGTAATGTCACCAGAAGAAACAAAAGTCTGATGGCGCTATCTTGAATAAGATCTTGTTAAGGTCTTGTTAAGTTATTAAGAAGATCTTGGCACAGGTCTTGGCAATATCTTTCCAGGATCTCAGGAAATATCTCGGCAAGAATTTGAATTATGGAGCAAGTACATTTTACTGGTTTCAATCCTTTTTTTTTTTTGCGTTCGCTCCTTTGCTGACTTTCCCTTTTTGTTTGCTTTCGTTTCCTTGCGCCATCAACCAACATGAAAGAGAAGGAAGTAAAATCACAGAACGAAAGCAAAATGAAAAAGATTTAAACCGCATAATAAACCAGTTACTTGATGAGATCTTGATGATATATTTTCAACCTATGATCCTAAGTTTTTTTGCAGTTACATAACAAACAGTATAATTCTGTGCAGTCCTTCTTGCAGATGTCAAGGTTTGAATTTTTTATTCATGCAGTTTGAGCATCATGTTTCTTGTAATTCACTTTTTTTTCTTGTTTTTAGTTGACTCACTAGAGCACAAATAATTTACAACATGAACATGCACGATAGGCTCTCTTTCCTTTAAAGTGACTGGCACAAATACGCCTTTTAAATGGCACATTCTTTCCCCACAAAGTTTGCTTATGGCTTTAAAATTTGCTATTTATCAAAATATACTTGGCCTATTATACGTTAGATCTGAAGTTTGAGACCTGCACCCTTGTAATTAAAAGCAAAATTTCCTACTAAGATTTTAATCAAGAAAATGTGCCTTCAAAAAATAAGGAAGTTTAGGCTACTGTAACTGATTAGATGCACCATTAAAACATCTAGTTCTTTTTCATCTGTTCATTGTCGTTTTTAAGTATGATACATCACATTCGGCTTCCATCACCTATGAATAACTTTAACGAATGTCACTTAGCATTCTGCACTTGGTATGGCCAGTATACTTAAAAACCACTCGTCTTTTTGCATTTTCTACTTGTCACTTAAACAACACAACTTTATAAGGACC
>JAHWFP010053028.1:5328-18195 GCA_023313725.1 Lithobius niger | reverse complement strand
CCAAGAAGTTCTTGGTTTTTTATTTTGTAACTCCTCTTTTCAAAGTACAAAGCTGACACTCCCCAACTTGTACACAAAACTAATACTATTTTTCTTGTGCTGATGGGGAGATAAAAAGATAATAAAACAGGTAATTTTCGTTGCAATATACGAACAAAATCTCCCCCCGCCTCCACAGACGAATACCCATAACGCCCTTACTGATTTGTGTGCAATAAAAAAAATCACCATTTACTTATAAATCTAAGAAGGTAGGAGGCTGGTTAAAAAGACTTCTCTCAATAGTCTTGATTTTTTTAATTCTGATTTTCATGTGACGATAGCTCAGTCAGTAAAATTTTTATCTATAAATACAAGAAGGTTTGTTGCAGGCTAAAAAGATTTGTCAGTAGAAAACGTAACATGTTGGATAAAATAAAATCAGATTTGCAATTGAAAGTTTTGGGCATTGCCACGAAGATAGTCGAGTAGCAGTTGGTCAGAGGTTGTATAACGTTCAACCATGTTCACAATGCGTTTCGCAGTTTCTCTGTAAACTTTTTTTCCCTCTAGGTGGCTCCATACATCCTACTGTTCGACATGTAATTCGTTCAACCTTTGCTTTTTCTTCCGTGCCCTGATAAATTTCCAAACAGTAGGGTGCACTCTCTCTTGAAGCTGGCTGTATCTGTACCCCAGCCACCCACATACGGACACCCCAACGCCTTTAGTGATTTGTGTGCATACAAAATTACTACCAACTTGAAACGTAGCTGAGTTGTTTTTTCTTTATTGCATGCACCATACAAGTCCTGATTTTCATGTGATGATAGCTCAGTTAGTAAATTCTTTACTTATAAATCTAAGACAGTGGTTTTTTTATGCGCATAAATCACAGAGGGCGTTAGGCTGTCCGTGTGGGAAGGGGGGGGGGAGGAATTTATATATGTATTGCAACGAAAATTACCTGTTTTATTATCTTCTTATCTCCCCCTGAAAAATAGTCTTAGTTTAATGTACAAATTGGGAATCTTCAGCTCGCCCATGTAAGTTTCTCGAAGTATCATCTTTTAAAACAACTTTTAGCTATTTTGTCGTGCGCCATTTTGTCATGCACTGTTTAGTCGTCGCGCTGTTTTGTCGCGCACTGTTTTGTCACGCGCCGTTATTCCATGCTATTTTGACGGGATACCTCCAGTATCCACTTTCGAATATCCAGACACTAGTTGCTGTATGCTGGATGCTGGGTAGTGGTTAGTGGATGCTGGCTACTGGCTGCTAGACAATGGATAATGGATAGTGGATACTGGGCACTGGGCACTAGAAATCCAGTATGCAATATCCAGTATCCAGTATTCAGTCTACTGGTTTCATTATTCAGGATACTGGTTGCTGGATGATGGGTACTGGATACTGGGTAGTATCCAGTATGCAGAATCCAATATCCAGTATGCAATGTCCACTATCCATATCCAGTATCCAATACCCAGTCTCCAGTATTCACTGACCAGTGTGCAGTATACAGAATCCACTATCGAATATCCAGTATCTGGATTCTGTGTAGTGGATATTGGATACTGAATACTGGAACTGGGTACTCGATAGTAGATACTGGATAGTGGACATGGGTAGCTGATAATGGATTCTGGCTACTAAGTAATGTACACTGGATACTGGCTACTAGCTATTGGATACCGCACAGCGCATACTGGATGCTAGTCATATCAGTTTAACGTATACACGAATGCACGTTATTTAGTGTAACTTATGAAGTAAAAACGATAAACGAATACGGTTTGCAGCATTTTTTTCATAGAAATGTTCTTTAATTCCTTGTACCACCTTGTTAGACGTAAAAGAAACCATTTTAGAGATATTATGTGTTTTAACCCCTAACAGCATACAGCCAAGTCAGATTTTAGCAAACAACACTTTAACGGTTAGGAATTTTGAAATGGTTGTTGGGACCGAACTCTTAGCTGGTTTTAATACCCTTCCATTGTTGTAGAAAAATTAAAATCGGTTGAGTAGAAACAAAAGTACGGAAATTTATAAGAAAAATGCAGTTTTAGAAAACAAAATGGCCCACTTCCGGTATTCAGCTACTCATTTGAAATATCCAACACCCCTTTCCGGACACTACATATGTACACATAACTAAAAAATCAGTAAAATATTTAGTCCACCAGAATGGTACTGTATCTCAAAATTTCTAGCACTGGGTCAGCGACTATAACCAGATATGGGAATAAGAACTAAGGTTTTCAAAACATCCGACCTGTAAAATAGTAATGTCACTCCATCAAAAAAGGCTGATAATGGCTTTGCTCGCGATTGTCTGAATGAATTACGTGATTCGTGGGTAGCAGTGTGTCAATGCAACTCCAGCACTTAACAGCATTGGTCGTAAACATAACTTATTGCTTATTATTGGATTTGTTCTATTTGTATTACTATTATAGCACATACAGAGGGAGCGACCTTCACCCGAAATCAGTTAGCCGATTACCCGCCAACAAATTTAACGAGGAAAAAAAACTGATTTCTGCTGCCGCGCGATGAAATTTTAAGTCGCACACCTCTGATAAGATTTTATAATTTGTGGCGTTATAATTTGTAGATGTATAAGTCTGATAAATCAGAGGAATGCTTAATTTTTGTTTTTTTGTTTAGGCAGCCTTAGGCTTAAATACCTTACATTTCTATACGCCTCCATGCTACTCAGCATACTTGTTTCCCCAAATAAATACGGATGCAAACCTATTTACGTTGCCGTTTGGACTTGTATGTCGGGCTGCCTGAGCGGGGAATCGAACCCACGACCCTTGAAGCAACGTTTAGTGGGTTCGACTTCTCTCTGAGGCCGTCTGACATATAAGTTCAAAAGGCTAAATAGACTTGCATCTGTATTTATTTGATTCTTGAGCCGTCGGCTTTCCATCCTGTTTCCCCAAAAATGGCGACTTTAATTTCCTGAACTACTCTGATGTAAATGTCTTGTCAAGCACTTCATGACCTAAACCTGATAGTCGCCAAGCATAATAATGAGAGAAGTTTTGTTTTAACGTTTAATTCATTAACTACATGTTTTATTTATTTATTTATTTTAGAAAAGCATTTGCCGGGAATATTGTATTAATTAAGAACGAAAGTTAGAGGCTCCAAGGTGATCAGATACTGCCCTATATTTCTAACCGTAACTGTGTGGGTTACTAGTAAGAGTGCTCTAAAACGACCAGCACGTTCAAAGCACATTTGAGCTAAAGCGAACTTTGCATGTACCATGAGTTGTGACCAACGCATGCAAACCTTAACCTTGCGAGGCACTGCTAAAGCGTCAACTTAGATTGAATTGTGAAATGTAAACTGGAGTATTGAAATAATAGTTATTGTTTTAATCTTAAATAAATAATGTGCGATCTTAAAAACGACTACTTTCTTGTGCGGAAGACTTGATAACCCCTGCCCGGGAGTAAGCCCCATAGGATATAGCAGTAATTAGTGTGTTTATTGATTTTCTTTTTAGTAGTAATACGGGGATAACCATACTGGGTAATATTACGAGTACGTATTGTCAGTGAACGTTCAAATAAATTTGTCATTAAGGGTCTTAAAGGGACACCCGGCCTGCCTTATTAAATTCCGCCTGACTTACAACACCCACGCGCAGACCGCCATCCGCGCATTTACAGCGACAAGGTCGGCTGGGGTGGCAGCTGCGTTCCTCGCAGCGAGACACGTAGCCGCTGTCTCGGTTGGCTCTGAGAATAGAACACGAAACAGAATCAAGGTAAAGATTGTGTCGTCACAAACCGGAATGATTTTCGTATTTTAACTTTACAATTTTCTAGGCTAGTGTCTTATAATTTTTCTGCGGCGATCTATTGGAATAATTTGAGATTTTTGATCTCATAGCAATTACTAGCAAACTATTGAAATTAGTACTGCGCGCACACAGATAAAAATTCAAGGTCATTGTAGGCGCGCAAAGCATCATATACGTTCTGGAAGAACGTAAATAATGTTCCCCAATATTCAACAGAAAATCTCCTAGACGCCACATTTTAAAACGCATTTTTATCAAGGGAAAGACTAACGGTAAGTAAATAGACTTTTGGGGCCGTACTTGATGTGGAGGATCGAGAAAAATGGCGCTGGGAGGAATATCCCTTTAAGTACTGAGTAAAAACTGACACTGCGAGTTCATTGATAAGTTGATACATCCTTGCCACAATAGCAACGCGACAAATGTCTGAACTATGAAATATGTCTTGTCGACCGGAATATTAGTAAAGGCAGTAGTCTACGTGGTATCTGAAATCTTACAGGAAAACTTATTCATGCTCCTTTGCTGTTTTGACTTCGGTTCCGTTAAACCTTACCATGCGTGCATAAGGAGCTCCGTATAATTTCCTACGGAACTTTATATACTCACGACCTCGCTATAAACATCAAACGAGTTCGTTTTTGTTCTCTGATACAGTGTCGGCTGCTTAAAGTTTCGCCTTTGTTTTGCATTTGCAAAATTTAAAAAAGAGTCAGTGTTTTAGTTAAGAACTTACGGTTTGAAACGATAAGTCTGTAGACCTTGAAATTGCCAGCCCGATTCAGTGAAAAAAAAAACACATTTATCTCAATGGTTGGTTAATTGATTGATTGATTGGTTCTTTCATTCATTGATTAAAGGGAGTCGTAACCCACTGTGGATCTTCTGCCTCACAGTTTAAGAGAGAGAAAAAACAATCATGATACACATCTATGTACATATATCTTAATAAAACAGCATAACACGCACAACTACTATGACATTCTACAAACCTCCAAAATTTAAATACCAATATGCTACAAAACACAAAATACAACGCACCAATGCAACATCTAAATCCGCCCTGTCTCCTAACAAACCCTAACCACAGCCCACAACGAGTGAAGATTGGGGGCAGTATGGGGACAGATACCCAAAAGACTAAAAAGCGTGTACGTATGTTTAGTACTAACAACAATTCGAAGCCTCTGGGAGGCACACAGGGGACATAGCAGCAAAAAAAATGCTCTACATCCTCCGACCCCATTCCACAGCTGTTGCACACTGGTGATGGAGCTAACCCTAGTCCATGTAGACATACAAGTAGGAGTTTGTGTCCAGTACGCAATCGCTACGGGCAACAACAGCACGCTAAGGAAGGCAATCAAGCTTAACTGGCCGCGGCACTGATGGGTACACTAAAGAGTGCATGTAACCTGTCCTCCCAGAACCACGGCTCTTCCCATTTAACACGTACCATTAAACTTACCACTGACAGGAGCAATTGCAACTTCCACTTCTGCCTCATGCGGGAGCAATATGTGATAGACTGTTTGCTACCCAATCATCCTCCACCTCCGAAAGACCAGACTTCCATCTCACCCGCACCCTCACACCACACCTTAAAGCCCACATCAATTTTACAACAATCTCCTGTGCCAACGGATGCAATTATGTCCAGCCTCTTGAATCGCCCCCCCCCCCTCCAAAGGAAGCGAAAAGGTGCTTGTGAGTCGGACATTACGGCTAAATCTTGCACCCCCAAAAGATAAACCTTGGTTCAAAGCCACTTATACGGCTACTAGCTCAGCCATCAATACATTCAGCACACTTCTCAAGCAATGAACGTACTGCAGTTTCAGTTCTGGCACCCAGACACGAATACCACTACTGATGTAAAAACAATGCGTCACAGTACACTAGCAAACCTTGCTGTGCAGACGGCCAAAAGTGTTTCTTTGGTTTCACACGATTCAACCTCCATGGCACCCAAGGCCTCACTAATAGTGATTTCACACGGCTTAATTCGTCTCGGCTGGGGCTGGCCGCGGCCGGACGAGGCCGAACGCGGCCAGCCCCCTTTAGCAGGGTTTGGAGGGCCAGCGTGACTGGCGGTAACACACACTTAACAGGAAAGTGACACACCGAGGATTCACGATATAGTCGAATGCCACCCCTAGCAGTACCTATAGGAGCACTGCAGCTCTTTCAAGCAGGATCAAGTAGTTATGAAACATTTTCCCCGCTGGGTCACTCACACCACGTCCCAAGAATATGGACAATACGGACGAACGATGGTAATACAGTAAGCGCTGAAATAGAAAAAGACCGTCCAAAAGCTACTGAAATAGAACAGAACTCATTGAGTTGTGACCATATTCTCTTCACTAATCAGTGAACTACGTTAGGAGACCCCATTCCTACTGTGTGTGGGACATTTATCTTTAAATCTACGAAAAAAAGGGCGGTACGAGTCTTGCTTACAAGTATGATCTCATATCAATAAACCATAGTTGATCGTAAAAAAAAATCGCTGAATTCATTCAAGAATGAGGAAAATTAGCGCTATCTACAAGTCTACTAACAATATACCAGCTGACTTAATGAACTATGATTATTAATTACCAGTATTCGTGCTCCTGCAAATTGGCGTTTGTGGTGAACATTTGTCATAGTTTGCCAACTCGATAACTCGATCGATTTTGCCAACCTTCTTCTTGGACGATTGAGGGGGTGAAGCTTCCTCCAATACCCAACACCCTAGTATAGTTACGGCCCTGCGTAGTAGTCTGGACGAAAGGCGCTCACAAGACGGCAAAAAAAAAGCGGTGGAGGGGGCTCGAAACTCAGAAAGGGCAAAATGGTAACGTATACGAAATCAACGAATCGAAATCAAATCACGTTACACGTGCACTGGGAAGAAATCTCCACTCCGTCTTTTGCCATGTTGGAAAAGAAAGCTTACATTTGACGCTCGCAATACTTTTTTCCCAACATTTTTTCTGCGTAAAAAGGGCAACTAGCCTCGGGGGTGGGGATGGGGGAGGGCTTGAGCCCCAATATAGAAGGGCCCTTCGTGTGAACCAGTTATTAGTCGCTGATATCAGGGCCGAACAGAGATCTGATGGGGCCTATGGCTCCAAATTTTCTGTGGGCCCCCTCATACCTTTCTGTGGGATTGGTGCGCTTAGGGCTCGTCGGCAAAGATTTCCTTTTTTTCTCACTATTATCAGTTTTGTGGCCTTTTCATGTCAGAAGTATCATGGACACGTCGTAAACCAGGGACTGTGTTGAACTACTGAACACACTAAATGCCCTTTTTGCAAGTTTATTTTTTTTTAGCTTGGGTCCCCTTGAAGCAAGGGGCCTAGTGACACAATCCACACCTGCTCCCCCCCCCCCCCTCCCTTCTGGTCAGCCCTGGCTGGTGTAAGTTAGTGAATAAAAGCGGTTATCAGCACTTTCAAGGGCTGCTGCAGGACTTGTGGTTTCAAATAAATAAACACATATCGCCATAAATTAAATGAAGGAAAGAGGAAAACAAGCCAAACCGTTAAAATCATACACTAGAAATAATGTAGTTCAGTAAGCCACCTTAATGCACTTAAGCTTCGTCGGAGTAGCATGACCCAGATTCGAACTTGCTATACCAAATTCGTCTCCATATCACTTGCATAGCGTATTTTATCACCATTGCCACTCCTCCACTGGCATAAAGATTACTTGCTGAACCCGTTATAAAGTCACAGCAATGACTAATGCTCCATTCGACCGAGAGCGCTAGCAGTCATGGTAATGGAGAAGGAATACAAATAAATACAAAGGCTCAACGAAGGATTAAATAAACACAAATCGGTGCAAATTATACAAAGGAAAGAGGAAAACAAGCCAAACAGCAAAAAACATACACTAGAAATAATTAACGTAGTACAGTAAGCCACCTTTATGCACTTACGTTTCGTCGGAGTGGAATGACCCAATTCGTCCCCAGATCACTGGCATAGCGCCTTTATCACCACGCACTACACGTTATTTCTAGTGAATGATTTTCGCTGCTTTGGCTTGTTTTCCTATTTCCTTTAGTTGTGATTTTTGGCATGAAATCGCAAATACTCGATTTTGCCAACTGTATGTGTCTTCTTGGACGATTTATGGGAGAAGTTTCACTAGTTCAACCCGCTTCCCCCTCCCATTCTCCAGTTGCTATGGTTCTGCGTGGTACTCTGAACCAGTTATTAGTCGCTGGTGTAAGTTGGGAATAAAAGTACGGTGGCCCTGGAGACTCACTTCATTCATATTTTTTACTTCACCCATACATCTCTGAACTTCATAGATCTATCTATGAACTTCATACTTCAAACATCCAACTGTGAACTTCACACATACAACTACGAATTATGAAGTTTACAAATATAACTATGAACTTAGTAATTGTATGTGTGAATTAAAAAAAATACGAATGAAGTGAGCCTTAGGGCCATCCTATAAAACTGATTATCACTTTCAAGGGCTGCTCATTGCAGGAGTACAGAACCTGGCTGCTACTTGTGGATTATTTCATGATGTCGCCAGCACTCGATTTTGCCAACTGTATGCCTTCTTGGATGGTTGAGGGGGAAAAACTTAACCTATACAACCCCCTCCCCTTCACCAGTCGCTACCTTTCCCTGCGTGGTATTCTGAACCAGTTATTAGTCGCTCTGACACATGGGAACACAACAATCGGTAGGCATTTTTCGTTGATGCTGTTGGAGCGAAATAGTATGCTATTGTACGAGCGCGAGTGAAGAGCGAAGGACCAGTACTACCGCAGCGCCTCTGGTGGTTCAGAGCGACTAAGGTGCCCCATTATCAGTACCTTCAACGGCTACCACACTATGCTGAACTTAGCGCTACTAACACTTGTGGTTATTGGCATGATGTCGCAAGTGTTCTACACTGTACTAAACTCGTCATGTGTCGTGTTCACTAAAAGTGCTATGGCCGTAATTATGATTTGACTTTGCTTACGGTAATACTGTTGGGGTATCGATATAGGCCTAGTGCCAGGACCGGAAATAAATGTGGGGTTGGGGGGAGTTGGAGGGGCCTGTGGTGCCATCCTCGACCAAATGAATTGGAAACACGGGAGGTGGACGAAACTGCGAATAACAAAAAAAGTCCTTAAGTTTATCACAAATAAATTGGTTCCAGTTAGAAATGTCAGTCCCACACCTTTCATCGGTTTTGCGAATCGCTCCTGTTTAGTTCCTCATTTTACCAAAGAAAAGGTGAAGATAACAAGTTATTTGTTGGGAATGGATGGTATAAATAAAACACACAGGAAAAAAATCTCACCATTCGACCGCTTCCTGGAGGGCTTCTGGACCAACGGCTGCTCGAGATTATCGTCATCTCTTTCGATTAGTTCAGCCAGTGCTTTTCTTCTTTCTGGTCCTAGTAGCTCCAGGAAGGCGTTCCGATCGTCGTAGCTGAACTGCTTCAAGACGGCCAATAGGCGCGCCGCTGTGGCCATTTGCCGGGACGGGATGACTTCCTAATAGAACGAAATAATTATTAAATTCTAACGCATTAATTAATTACGAATCGTTAATCTCACTGCCGTCACCCCCAAATCACGATGCAAAACTAGCTTGGATAAACAACCACGCCACGAGGCGTGATGCTATTTTCACAGTTTCAGTGCGTTTCTGTTTATCAAAGAGATTTATTACCCAGTTTTTGCCTCTCAGTCCTCTTTTAACAATGTAACGATGCAGTAGCGCAACAATGAAACAAGAACGCTCAGTGCAAGAGCCGATCTTTTGCATCAAAATGGCGGTTGGCTCTTGCATCAAAATGGCGGATACATTCATGATTATTATAGAATTTTTTTTTAAAACGTTAAGAAAGAATTTTTTTATGTAAGTGTCAGCAGCCACAGCAAATTAACGAATTCGTGAATTATAGATTAGGAATTGGAATGGTATTAATGGCACAAACCAAAATAATAAAAAAAATATTAAGTATTTTTTATTTAAATGTCATGAACCACAGTAAATTAACAAGTCCATTAAGACTTTGAATACGCTAGTTTGCTAAATGAATCGTTTTATAGGCTACTTAAAATTGAAAATAACGTTGCAACATTCATTAAAATTAATCGTTCCACCAAAAAACATGTCTCTTAACTGTTCTTTATTACTACCGTCGTCTTTGTTAGCAGCCTCTTCTGCTGCTTCACCTGATAAGCCAATATTGTCCATATTATCTTCATCATGGTTACTCGATATGTCAAATAGATCCTCAAACTCCATAACTTGTTTTGCCATGGTTTGGCAATATGCACTGTTTGCAATGCTATTGCCGGGGGCTCCGCTAGTTCCGCTCACACGATGGCGCCACCAGCAATTAAAGTAAGCGGCGGCGCGCAAATAACTTTTTTTACACCGGCCCTCTGGATCCCAGGCGTCTTCGGATCTCCGGCGTCATTCGGATCACGTAACCTCGCTCTCAGAAGTTCTCTGCCCTCACACTAGCTGGCAAATCAAACATGGCGGAAAACGGCACCGACTCAAGTCAGCCCAAGTGAGTAGCAACCAGTATTCAGAGCTAATTCGCACATTTTTCAACAATGAATCGACTTCTCATTGCGAGCGTTCACGGGAAGATGAACTTGAAGACGTTTCTCCGGCTTCCTGCATTGCGGTTAGTAGACAAACCCGCGTGAACGCTCGTTCAAATGAATACGGTGGTTGATCTGAGGTTGTTCAAAAACATGTTAACACCTATGAACGATCGAGCGAAATATTAAATATTACGATAAAATCGATTCATTGTTCAAAAATGTGCGAATTAGCTCCGAATACTGGCTGCTACTCACTTGGGCCAAGGATGCTTCTATATATATTTCATATGATTTGGCAGTGCTATATTACGAGCTTAGGTTTGTTAGTCTGTGACTTTGGCGACGATCGAGCGCATCCACGTATTTGCATTGAATTCAATGGGAATGGTGTGATACGATCTCGTTTCGAGACGTTGTTATGACTACGCAAAACAATTAAATAATTTTAACATTGAAGATAGATAATTTATGGTTCCTCTCATAACATAGTGTGAAGTGAGAAAATGTTTACTCCAGTAGAAATATTAAAAAAATAACCAGGTTCGCAACACAACGCATCATTCACATTCTCGCCTACTGGTTGCTAGGCAACAACAAGTAACGCAGGCAAGCCATCCAAAAACAGCTGCCCAACAGCCAAACAAGCAAAATAGTTGTGAAATACTGAATTAACACGTTTAATTTTTTTTAATTAGTATAAAATAAAGTAATAAGACGAGTGTTTGTTTCAGCCCCACTTGTTTTTTAAATAAACCACATAACTCACATGAAAAACTGTTGGACCACGCCAACCGACGCCAAGGTTAAATAGACGAAGCGTCTCGTAATTTCGGAAGTTCTAATCACAGGGGCTCGTCACAAAAAGCTTGTTTTGAGACGACCCCCTCTGGTTCTATTACTTTCCACAATCAAAGCATGGCGAGGCGAAAACTGGTTGTAGTTAAATTAAAACGTGGTCTCTTGAAGCTTGTATAAATCTTGGAGTAGCGAAACAAAACGTAGTTAATACATTGACAGTGATGCGTGCATGCATTTTAATGCGACCGCTTGTTTGTTGACATACGTAAAATTACCCGGTGCAAAGTTAGGCTCCAAATCAACATAGTTTTTTTGTCAACTCCCGATTATTTCGTGAAATAACATTGCAAATAGCGTTCCAATGGTGGAATTAATCTTGCTTTGGCTCAGTTAAATCGGCGCCGTTTTCCACCATATGATTTGTCAGCTGGTGTAAGGGAAGAGAACTTCTGGGAGCGAGGTTATGTGATCCGAATGACGCCAGAGATCCGAAGACGCCTGGGATCTAGAGGGCCCGTGTAAAAAAAGTTATTTGCCGGCGGCGCCAAATTAGTATGGCAGTGAGAATAAAAACGCTGCGCCGATTGCTTGTTTCTTGCTAGGATTTAAAACGTTTGTCAACAGAACAAATTCTTTTGAAAAAGATTCGTGCAACACTATAGGCTTAACGTCTAGATACAAGAAAATTCACGAAATGATCGAGAGTTGACAAAAAAGACGTTGATTTGGAGCCTCACTTTGCACCGGTTAGTTCGATGTATGCCGCGGTAACATTGAAATGCATTATGCATACACATATCTGACCACAGCCACCTATAGTAAAGCAGGGACGTAAAGGCCGTATCATCTTTGCCTCCCACAATGCTCCGCAAAACGGAGAATCAAATAAAACCGCGGCAAGTTTGCCAAGTAGCGTCATCTGTTGACAGAATTTGGAACCCTGGTCGTTTAGTTTGACATTTCGCCGCTTGGTGTAAAGATGGCAGCACCTAGCAAACTTGCGCTTCCTTCCATGTCAATGGTTGATTTTACTTGCCTAATTTGTCTTGATCTGATCTGGCCTTTACTGTAGGTGACTGTGATCTGACAAGCACTGTCAATGTATTAACTACGCTTTTTGTTAATCCAAGATTTACACACGCTTCAGGGGGACACGTGTTAATTTAACTGTAACCAATTTTCGCCTCGCCATGATTTGATTGTCGAAAGTAATAGAACTGCCGAAATCACAAGACGGCAACTCGATTTAACAGTTGGCGTAGTCCAACAGTTTTTCGTGTGAGTTATGTGATTAATTTTAGACACGTGGGGCTAAACTCGTCTTATTTTTGCTTTTTTTATACTAATTTAAAAAATTAAACGTGTTTAATTCAATATTTCACAATTATTTTGTTTGTTTGACTTTGGGCAGCTGATTATGGATAGCTTGCCTGCGTTACTTGTTGTTGCCTAGCAACCTATAATCGAGAATGCGAATGACGTGTTGCGCTGCAAACCTTGTTTTCAAATCATTTTTAAAAATACTTCTACTGGAGTAAACATTTTCTCACTTCACTATGTTATGAGAGGAACCATAAATTACCTTTCTTCATTGTTAAAAATTTTTTATTTGTTTTACGTAGCCATAACAACGTCTCGAAACGAAACCGTATCACACCATGCTTATTGAATTCAATGC
>JAHWFP010053027.1:439-23685 GCA_023313725.1 Lithobius niger | reverse complement strand
TGGGGATTTGTTCGATATTGTTTTTATTGTTTGAGAGTTCGTTGGTTCTTGACGACACCGATGGTATGCTGGTAAATACACGTAGATTCTGTTAGCCATTGAGACCGCAGGACCCACGGAAGGGGCCTTTAATTATCAACAATATCCAAACATTCTTGACCAGTGCACTAACGACGCACTAACTCCAGACTAACTCCAAACTAACTCCAGAATTTGAACCAACCCGGAATTGTTTTTTTTTTAAATATTCTTTAATGGAGCAAGAGGTTCTGATGCGAGAAGCGAGCGGCAAGTAAATCTCGGACTATTTCTGTCCCCTACTCCTCGATTAACTTCGTAATCCTAACTCTGGTGATGGTAGATATCTAACCCCTGTACGGATACTCGTTTGGCAACCACTCACGCAAAATATACTCTAAATCCACTGAAGAGTGGCACTGTAGATGGGAAATGGCAGCTCTTCAAATGGGAAACCACCAGGCACTTTTAGGTTATAATGCTCTAACACGTCCTCCTCACGTACGCTGCAACAGTAAACATTAAACCATCACCACTATGGGTACCAAGCTAAAGCCTAAATACTGACCACTACCTTTGCTTCTAACACCGTTTTGGACGATGATATTTCTAGCCCGGTGTCTAGTGAGCATAAAAGTGTTGTAACCTGCCCGGACATCTCGTTCACCCCTCTCTCGGTAAACGACCATTTCCAAACTTAACCAAGCCACTCGCGAGTACCATGGCCTTTTTGTCTTTTTCTTCAGACGACTTCCTGACGAGCTCTGCTACGCTCTGCCCATCTTTGCACTTTATGATCATGAATCTATCTCTACAGTCTGGGAATTAGCGCATATGGTTCCACTTATTAAATACTCCTCCCCATCCGACCCTACAAATTACTACCCAATTGCTCTCACTTCCGATGCGTGCAAAATTAGGGCATCCATCATTAGGAATGTTATATATATTGCTGTTTTGAGAAACGTTCTATTATAAACCACGATCAGTTTCGCTTCCTGCCCGTTAGGTCAGCTACTCTGCAACTGCTTCTCGTCCTGGATAGACTGACTAGTGCCCTTGATCTTAGTATTTCCTCAGATATTAGCACGACCTTGTTAGAGTTCGTTTGCGCACGAGAATTTCAGAAAATTGGACAGAAGGAGGAGCCGGAGCGGCTAACAATGTCAAAATGTTACAATGCTGCAACATGTAACAACAGGGTAACAATAGGCGAAGCGCACAATATCGGATTATAGCTCACTCGAACAAGATGCAACGATGGTTGGGTGCCGGGAAACTAACATTGTCGTTGTTTGAGTTATATAGCTCTTTGTGGCGAACCAAAATTAAATCGTCTTGATTTTTCCTTAAATCTTCAAGTTTTAAACCGTAGCGTGCGAAGTCTTAAATTTTGAGATTGGGCGACCGACATGACTGAGTGACTTATTTACTTTTTCAATGCGGGCTTCGGGAAGCCAGTTGAATTGTTTCCGCGATTGTTGCCACGATACTGAAACAATCCAGAATCAACTACTCATCGAGATGAAACATGCTAAATCCAGAACTACGCTGTGTTGCCATCAAATAATAATCATGGGACAAACCTTCGGCGGAACCTAAACATAAGTATCCATTTCTAATGTTCTGTTTTTTCGAAAACAAAAATCGGTGGATAGTGGACAGATATAAAATGGAAGCTAAAAAAGGCAACAAATTAACTGAGCACAAAACGGTTTAGAAAAAAAAAGCAGAAAGTTAAAAAGCACTTTAGTTACGTGTGTTTAGAAAAAAAAACATTAGAGCTCGTATCCCCATACTCACAGCCCTGAAGGTACACGAATAAAAACGGATTAGAGTTCACTCGAACGCAACGAACTATAATTTGAACACCAATTCGCAAAACGTAAACCCACAAACACACCCAAAATAGACGCCGTAAACAGCAAAACGCTACAGAATTGAAAGATAAAAATGCATACACAAAATGAACACAAATTATAGTTCAAATTATAGTTCGTTGCGTTCGAGTGAACTTTAATCCGTTTTTATTCGTGTACCTTCAGGGCTGTGAGTATGGGGATACGAGCTCTAATGTTTTTTTTCTAAACGGCGAAGCCGTTTTTTGCTCAGTTAAAGGTTTATTTAACTTCAAGGCCGCCTTCGAATCCGTTGTACATCAAAACTTCAATTTCGCGACGTGTGGCATTGTGGGAATATTGGCTGGCTGGATTTCCGAATTTTAGGCAATCGCACTCGAAAGGTAGTTGTTCAAATACGTTTTCTTCGAGCGTTTCTGTCCCATTCTTCAGGGTTCAAGTTTTGGGCCGTCTACTCTTCGTTGTTGACCTTGATGATTTGAAACTCAACACTGAAATCTTTGGGTTGCCGAGACCTTGCAAGCACTCGATATTGGTAATGTAATCTGATGAATTGGTAGTAACCACTCTCCGTTGGTAACCTTTCACGAGGGCCCTTAAAATGGGACCTACCACTATGATTTAGACCAAATTTCTATAGCTGGGTTCGTGACTTGGCGGTGTGAATGTGGTTTGCACCTAACTTTAAACCATCACTTCACTATCGTACAATGTGCGCTCTGCCATTTCAAGAAAATTACGTTAGTTTCTGTCACATCAACAGAGCCTAGTATTTACTGGAGAGTTGTGAAATAGCTGGATTTAGAAATTCTCAAAAAAATGGGATTAAACTAGGAAACAGGCTTTGGGCCTATTGTAGGCGGAGCGAACGGATCTTCATTTCAAACTTATATTTAGTTTTTATTTTAATGACGATACCACATTTGTTAATAATTCTTAAAAATCTGGGTACATTACTTAATGGACTTTGTTGGGCTGTTTGCCTTTTGGTGTGATGTACTGCTGTTCTTTGCTGGCCTTTTTCTTATTTTAGCCTTTTTCATTAATGTAGGCCTACGTTAGGTGTCGAATTTACGTTAAGAAGCTCTCGTTTGCTTCAGCATTTAGTTTTTGTTTAGTTATTTGTAGCCTCCTTTTCGCAGCCAACACTGAAGACGTGGGCCTTCGCCGCGAGTAAAAATAAAACAGCACGTAATAAGGCGTTTACTGCAAGCCAAACAATCATCAGTACGGTAGTTTTTAACAATAGTCAAAAGATTCACAATACTGCTGTGGTGTAAGATTTGTCACCGCCACCAACGAAAATGTTGAGCTGGCACACCTCTATCACGCAATGCAAGATAATATATTATTTCCTACCTCTATGACTGCAACAGCAGTCTCTATTATATAATCTGAAAGAAATAACCATCACAATTTAGGTTTGAAATGTGTTAGCTTTTAGACCTAGTTTTAGGTTTTAGGCCTAATTTTTAGCGTTTAGGCCTAATATTTTTTTTTTTTTTTTAATTAATTTCTTTGAGCTTTAAGTCAGCCGAAGCAACTTATACTTGTATGGCTGAACCGTTAGTAGTAGTAGCAGTACTACTTTCGTTAGTAGCAGCTTAGAACAGTGGTTCGAGATTAAGCACATTCCTTTATGCGATGCAACACGGCTTTGGTTACGAGTCTTCACGTTACCGTGGCAACCAGGAATTGAGACAGGCGGGCATATTGTTTCGTGTTTCGTGCTTTCGTGTTTCGTCTGATTTCAATATCGTTTTATAATACCGTTTGGCCTTGATTCGACGATTTCAGGTTTTTTATTCGGGACTCCCAGCGCTAGTGTAGACGCCACTTTCGTTGCCATGTTGAATTGAATAATCTTCAAAGCATTCTTTTTTCAAATGAAACTAACGTGTGTCGTTAATCGAATCCTTTTGTTTTTATGGTTGTGTTTGTTACTGTTGTGGTTAAATGCATGCATCAAATGTTATCATTTCGTTGAGTTACGTCGAAAAAGATTATTAGCTAGAAAGAAGCAACTAAAATTTAATTTGCCGTGTTTTTTTAAGTTCACTTGACTACCATTAGCATGGTGTATGCTTCGTCGGAATTCCTTAACTATTCACGACTCCAAATTTACAATGGTGAGTGTTAGAAATAAATTAGAAAATTTGTAAATTTCTACAGTAATAATTGTTCAATTTACGGCAAATTTTGGCTCAGCAATACTAATTAGGGTATGAAACGTCGTACCAAATTTCATTCCAGTCCGATCTTTCGTTTGGGCTCCACCCAGACTAAAAATGTGCAACCAACGGACCAACATTTTGCAATTTGGTGTCCGTTACAGGCTACGCTTCGCTCGCTTCGGTCGCTCGCTCGCTCTGCCAAAAAGTAAACGTTCAGTGTGAAAAAGATAATTGCAAGTGTGTTAGTTTCAAATTTTTTAGGGGGAACCGTAAATTTTTCGGTTTGCCGCCACCCCCCTCCCTCGGCCTGACTAAAATTGCTGCCCCACTGCTACTTCCCCAGTAAGTGATTTCGGTATAGTCCCTGCTCACAGTCGTCTGCTCCCCCCCCCCTTCCCCATTTGACCTTGCCTGTAGGGTAAACCACAACCTAGAGCGAGTAAAAATTACCCTGCCCGATTGGTCCGTGTCTGGAACGCCCTTAACTCTTCACCGTAAATCAGCCCACTGTGCAGGGTTTTCGAAGACAGCTGCGTGCTGAAAATCGTATGCCCTTTCTGCGGCTCCCATTGACCTAGTTACGTGTTTGTCATTTTAGGCTCACTGTTAATGGCTCACCGACCTTCTGTAGTCATACCACTCCTGTGAAAGTATTTTATTATACGTAGATATTGCTTAGCGGTCATCAGGGTGGGTTGAAGGAAGCTATCCACCGGAGCTGCAAGCCCCAGCTGCATGTTTTCGCTGGATCTATGCGAAATTTGAACAGATTTATGCTCCGTTTGTTTTGTTGAGGTCATGTTTTCGGCCTCTGCACGTGTTTTTCAATTCACAACATGCCCCATCTGTCGGTTAGCTTTTCATTGACCTTGTAAATGGCAAGATCACTTCCGTATACACACATATTATGTAACAAACGCCCGGAGAACGCTTCACTAACTACGCAGCGCTTCCTCATGAGATACCAAGGTTTAGTCTTTTCCTCTCCTACGCCCACAATCTAAAATCCTCTCATTTACCTGACAGAAATTCTATAAGACCTTTTACTTTCTAAACGATTCTCTGAAAACTATTGATTCGGTATATTTAGCAAAAATATTACTTTGTCAATATTTCTTTCAAATGGACATTCTTTATGAACTAGTGGGACCCGTGGATGAGTCAGCCTTTCCGGGTGTTTGGTCTTACGATAGTAAATCGCGTTTGCAATATTTCATTGTTTCATTGTTTGACTGTTCCTTAATAAATAATAATAATAAATGAATAGTTTACCACAGTAATGTGGAAGGTGTACCGGAAGGGGTGGAGCCACTGACACCGGACCTTATTTAAGTCTAAGAAAGCTAGCAAAATGCAAGGGTATAAAGAAGATACTAATAGACATACACTACGCATTGTAGTGTGAACCTGGCCCATACTTCGCCGTGCACTGACATATAAATATCTGTGTTAATGGGACTTAAACCATCTTTCGTTCATCCCCTTCCCCTAGCTTCTCTTCTCCCCTCCTCTGCTCCTTTCTGTCCTACCTTGTCCTAACCCTCCCATGTTTCTTCTTGGACAATGTTAACGGATCTGTTTCGCCCAGGATTTTGTTAACAGTACTTCTCTGTTCACCCCACCACATCCCGCTACTCCCTCATCCCTCTTCCTTCTTTCCCCTCCTCCACTCTTCCTTTGGCGCAATCTTATGTTAACAGAGAGAGCACGAGACTTATGTGAAAGAGTTAACGGGACTCTTCCCCCCCCCCCCCCCCAAGTCTCCTCTACCCCTTATCACTTTTGCTTCCCCTCTTGCCACAACCATCCCATGTTTGTTCAAGGGTAGAACATAAACGGAAAAGACGTAGATACCTGCAGTTGACAAAGCGATTTCTGCAGTTTAGTTTGAGAGTCTAGCTCTAGCTAGATATCTTTACTTATTCCTTGGTAATGGGGCCGACGACCCACTAAGGTCCCATCTTATTAAGCCCATTTTTACTGTCAATACTTGTTAATCTACTCGTGATGTTTATTTCTGTAGTGGTTTAATTTTTTTTCTCTTTGGTGGTGGTGGTGGTGGTGGTGGTGGGGGTGTATTTCATGTATTTGAGCAAAAAAGGTCGTTGATATTATTTGAGTAATTGTTTAACAAATCAATTTAATTGGAAAAGAGATTAATGAGACAGCGCCGCAGCTAGCTTTTCCTGAGGAGGAGTGCAAGGGCAAAATGGTGGGCCCCTCCTGAACAAGTAAACAAATATAGGGGCACAAAGTGATTACGAACTCCAACCAAAACTTAGTGAATTTTGTCTTCTTCGGACCCTTTAACAGGAGACTTTGGGCCCCTTGCCTCCAGGAACCGGGTGCACCACCCTTAATTGTAGCACTGTTAATACAGGGCTAATGTAAATAAGGACATAATTTGTAAATAAATTACAATCCTAGAAGCAGTCGTCCCCTACTTATGATTGTGGAGGTAGTTGTTGAGTTTGCTAAGCATGGGTATCAATAAGACCAGAGTGACGAGTTGTTCCCCTTATAGCGGTGGTGGCCACCTCTGATCTAGATGTACGAGTTTGCGGGGCAGCATTCCCCAGTGTGCTGCCTCGGCTACCATAGCCGCGTGTCAGTCTTTCTTATGGTGCGAGGGATTTGCATACTACAATCGGAAAAATCTTTTCAGTAAAGAGGCTGAAGTAATATACAGTAGTAGAAATTTTCATGGGATTTCGATAATGTGACGGAGGGATTTAAACTCCTAGATTAAGCCGATTAATTGCCCAAGAAACTTGCAAAATGCTGTCATGGTCTTCATGCTTTTTTTAAATACGCACGACATCCCATGGAAACTGATAATTTGGGAGACCCCTTAATGACATCCCGACAAGCTGGGAAGTGTCGGAAGGCTTTCAGGGATCACCAACATCTTTCCGTGTGCTGTAACTCATAATTTAGGTGATGTTTTCCTTCGGGATTTAGATGTGGGAACGAATCTTCATTCCCTGAAAATTTTGAATTGAAACTTGTGGTGTGCAATGCATATTTTAAAATGAAAGCAATGGCATGATTGGTTGCGTTTGGCAAGATCACTTTATTTTCCACTCATCCTTTCCTTCTTATCTAACCCTGTTATTTGAGAATTAAAAAACCTGTTTATTAACATCTTAAGCTTTTAAACCCAGGTAAACAACTTAAGCTTTATTAATATCCACATTCCACACAGTAAACAGTGGATTTCAATAAAGCTTAAATCCAAACAAATTGTTTCTTGTTCGCGTGGGTTTAAAAAAGCTTTTTAAGGTGTTAGTAAAAAAAAGCACAATATTTAGCACAGATATATGCCGAAAACTACTCTCGAACTACTACTCCTCTCCGGTTGCGTCGGCAACAAACCTATATTATATAGTAGTGGTCTCGAATAGTGCTTCAGCATGACTACGATTTTACACTAAACTAATTTGGCACATTTAGAAGCAATACATTTTGTTCATTGTTGAACTTTTGAAGCAAAATGCCGTTTTAAATCCGCTCTTTTCAATAGTCGAGATCGATTGGTAATAATTTACGTTATGGGTTTTCTCAGCTTTAAGCAAAATGCCAAAGGCTCAACAAAAGTAAAATAAATACAGATGCAAACCTATTAACGTTGCCTTTTGGACTGATGTGTCAGACTGCCTGAGCAGGGAATCGAAACCCCACGACCTTTGCAACCATAGGCTGAGGTCCTCCTGCTGAGCCATACTGACACGGCCGGTATGTTTATATCTATATTTGCACGTGTAAATGCTGCCAATGGACGTTTCCTTTTTTTTAAAGACGTGTCAGTATGGCTCTGCGGTAGGACCTTGGCCTTTGGTTTCAAATGTCGTGGGTTCGATTCCCCACTCAAGCAGTCCGACATAGGCAGTCTAACGTACAAGTCCAAAAGGCAACTTAAGTAGGTTAAAAATACAATCAGAGTAGCCATCAAGTGCTGGTGAAAATACGAAATCACGAAGTTTCAATTCCTAGGTCGGAACCGTTTGTAAGTGAAGGGTTTAAAACATGTTAAACAACTTAAAAATTAATAAAATAACCGCAGAGCTGGGTCGTGGATATAAAACTTACAAGTCAGAAGGATGTGAGGTTCCACGCCAAACACTAAAACCAAATAAAATAAAAGTCAGCACAATTCGAAAGACCTAAGTCACCCAAGTCTGCTGGTCGAATGATGAGAGAACTCGGTCGGCTATGCTTTAAATAGTGGATCCCTGGATTTTTATTGGTGGAAATGTGTTGATGCCAGCGTCATTGCACACGATGTAGATGATTGGCTGTAGGTATTAAGTGATTATGAACACGTGGTTTGGTTAAATGAATAAAAAGTGTTTCCAAGTTTTCGCATGTTTTGGTTAATTTGTCACCCGATCAAACGACGTTTCAGCCTTTTCGGTCGTATTCTTTTTCCTCAGATGCCTGTAAACAACCAATCTGGATTAGCTGCAAAAGACATCTATAGTGTCCATATAATTTATCTGTATAGGGCGGACGTTAAACGTTATTGTCGCATCATGATGGGCGAGGCACTATAGCTTAATGTCTTATCAGTTTATTTTAGCTAGAGCAGATCAGGAACATTGCATGTTAATAATTTTTGAGTTTTTCTTAGGGATTTTAATTATAAGCATGGCAGCTCTTTCATTCAAGATTACTAGTATACGTACAGCCACAATTTAGCTGCCAACCGATAGCAAATGACTGTTTTTAGAATAGAAGCAGGATAGTATGAAGGTGTGGGTGGCAGTCTTTGCAGTAAAGATGGCAGGAGGAAATGAGAAACCCCCATGAATTAGGTAAACAAACCCCTGGAAGCCACATTCTCATTAAGATCAGATACACAGGGGAGAAATAACGCCATGAATTGAGAATCCATTAGAGATGCTAAAATTTCACATTCATGTTTACAGTAGCTAAATCTACTATTACACTCGTCCTATACAAACGATGCAGTTGAAGCGCTCTATAGTTAGCTCAGATGACCAGCCTGATCAAGGATAACGCATGGTTTTTTTTCTGTAAATTCTGTAATGCACACATTTAAATAAACTAAAATCTGTATAAAATAAGCGGCCAATATAATATTCAACCAGGAAAAGGCCGCCAAAGTTAATCATATTAGCCAGGAAACTTGAGCATGCCACTGAATGTTTTTAGCAAGGAGTGATTCTACAGGATGTTCCAAAAGTCCCAGATAGGTTGAATAACTTTTGAACGGATGAGAATTGAAACTTGCACTTTGGGGACATCGGTTGGGTTGAGGATTCTATCTTTTGGCATAAGAGACATGGCAGTAGCCCTCCCCCACACCACGGGGGCTCCAGGGGGCACAACTCAGTAATTTCAAATGGGAAGGGGAGATCGAGTAGCACGTCATATTAAAGCTCTTAACGAGCTGAGAAAAATGGTGCAAAGTAAACGTCGCTACCTAGCTCCAATCAAAAATGGCCCCTTTAAGTACGAACGTGACAAATTCCTCCAAATCTGTTCCAGGGGGATAAACCTAAAGGTACATGTACAATAAAACAAGGTTGAAGCCCCTTACTTTGGGACATGAGGTACGATAAAATGTAGGACCAAATGGATGTACGAAAGTATAAGGGTCCACGAAAATATCAAGCTTTCTGGTAGTGATCTTTCACTTCAGTGCATCAATGGCCTACTTTTGAAAATTACCTTTAAGTTTCATCATGTTGCTTCCCTTTAGGACACATTCTCTTGATATGCATTTTATTGATGTGGCCACAAATTCACTTTATCTACTTGGTTTCACACTTTGCATGGTCATCATTTTGGAAGGAAGCAACGTAGCGACTGTTTCTTTTGGCTGTTTTAATTTGCTTGTTAAGATCTTTGCAGCTCGATTCCCCCCTCCCATTTGAAACTATAGAGTTTAGCCCCAACCGAGATTTTATTTGGCCTGCCCCCCTGTGGCCCCCCTGCCACCCCCCCCCAAAAAAAAAAGTGTGGGACCTTAATATTGCCACGTCATTTCTTTTACGTGGGTCTTTCAATTTATCCATCTGGAACATTCCGTCACGTTGTGAACATCTCTGAATCGTTTCTAGTGGCGTAAATGCTTCCAATGCAAAGTGCTATTTCGAACTTTGATGGGGCGCCATTTTTGATTGGAGCAACAGAGCTACATTTTCTTTGCGCCATTTTTCTCAGCTCGTTAAGGGCTTTAATATGACTTGCTACTCGACCCCCCTACCCATTTGAAATTACTAAGTCCGCCCCCTGGAGCCCCCGTGAGGAGAGTACCGCGGTGTCTCTTATGCCAAAAGGTAGAATTCTCAACCCAACCGATGTCCATAGAGGTGCAAGTTTCAATTCTTATCCGTTCAAAAGTTATTCAGCCAATCTGAAACTTTTGGAACACCCTGTGTAGTACAACGACATAGGAGCAAAAGTATGCATTTCGTGCTAAAAGCATCAAACTCGGGGATACGTTAAAGAATGTCACTAAAATCGTATCTTGACCATCATCTTGGAATAGTAGCGCCGTTTTTTGGCTATAACTCCTTAACTGTCAACAAATCAAAAGCATAATGTGAAGCAAAAACGTTCAGCACACAATTCTGGACAAGAAAGGTGATGTACATCTTTTAGGTAAAAGCATTCATTGAACCTCAAAATTTTATTTTAAGTTTACTGCCACCCCCCTCCATTTGAATGAGCGCTACAAGGGTTAATTGGTTGTTATAGTGACCTTCGATTTCAATGTGCTGTGACGAGCTTTCTAACAGCCCAAAGTGGACATTCTTAGAATTTTCTGAAAGGTGAGAATCTATTCTTTCCAACAATCCTAATCAATATTTGTTTAACTCCGACAAAAACCACAACGGCGTAGCAGCAAAAGCGTAAGTTGATTTTCGAATTCAAAGTGATCCTGCGAGCCTTCTAATAGCCCAAAATGGACGCGCTTAGGATTTTCTGAAAGGTGGGGATGTATTCTTTCCACCAATCTTAACCGAAATTGTTAACCTTGGACACAAATACAACTATGAGCTTTACAATGGCACTTTGAAATCGAAACTAACAGCTACACCAAATACTCCTTTAAATGGGCTTAGGACAGTTCCTACCTACGTTAAACAATTCAGGTTAGAATTGATGGAAAGAAATGTTTTTCTACCTTTCCAGAATATCCCTAGCATGTCCATTAGGGCTCTTAGAAAGCTCGACACAGCACTTTGAATAAATCACCATACGCTTTCGCCGCTCTCCCATTACCACTTCACGCTCAAATAGGTGTAGGACGTTCCCTATCTAATCTAAACAATTCCAGTCAAGATTGATGAAAAAGAATAGATCCCCATCTTTCAGAATATCCAAAGCAGCATGTCCATTTTGGACAATCAAGCTCGCGAGAGCACTTTGAAACCGAAGGTCACTAACAAACAATTGAACAATGGAGCACTTGTGCAAATTGGGGGGGAGGGGGGTTAAACTTGAAGTACGATTTTGTGGTTCAATGGTTTTTACCTGAAAGATGCATATCACCCTTGTCCAGATTTGTGTGCTGAACTTTTTTCTTTCACATTATGCTTTTGATTAGTTGACGGTTAAGGACTTAGTCCAAAAACACAAAAAGGCCGCTATTTTTTCAAGGTGTCGACCAATATAACGGCCTTCAAGGTGGTTCTACAATCATCAAACGATCTTGGCGAGATTCTTAACCATATCCTCGAATTTGAATTTTTTAGTACGAATTAATTTTGTCAATTGTTGCCCTTTCACCTCTGTACTATTATGGTTATCTGAATAAATGTCGACGTTCGATGTATAGGAATAAAGAAATTAAATTGGGCAATACGCCAAGAGAATTAACCTCTTGGTTGATATCATTACTTTCAAAATCCAACCCTTTTTGAAACTTTACGATATACCAGTTTTGGTTGGGTGTATATCACAACTTTATGATTTTGAACGTAATGAATATCAGTGTCTTATCTACAACCGTTTTCTGGAGGAATGTCATGTCTATAAATGTCCATGCGTGTTCTTGCGTGCACTCAGGACGTGACCTTTGAGCGACCCCTTCCCCCCCAGCCAAGTGGCGCTACATCCGAGGTCCTGGGCTTAAATCTATGTAAGTACTAGCTAATCTCCCTGATCATGTTCGAATGCTGAAATTTATATTTTTATAATTCTAGTTTCTTATTTATTCGGAGTACATATGTTTAGAAGCTACTTAATACCCGACATATTCCTAGTTAGCACATGAAATTAACAAATTTTAAGACAAACTAAGGTTAAGATGATTTTTTTATGGGTGGCTTGTTTTACTCATGTGTTGGCCAAACCAAACATGAATCTGGTATATAATTACACCCCTCGTGGCAGCTCTTCATGAATCTAGAACAAGTGTACGAAAAAATTGGTGGTAGTGGTTTGAGGCTGTATGACGTGCAGACTGCTAGAACATTTAGCACCAACCACAGTCACAATGCAGTGGTACAGGTTGCCACTGAACCACACAGATGTTAAACCAACCCTAAATCTTGATCTGAATGATTTAAAAATCTGGCAAAAGAGGACACACATCTCCCAAATGACGTGTTATATCGCAGAAAATGGAAACTAAATGACAAACAAGATGGCGACAATCAACAAGCACACGATGGACCGTCAGTGGTCGTGTCACCATCGACATTCAGGTGGGATAACACTTTTCAAAAATATAAAACTAGCAATAAAATTTTTTTTTCTAAAGCAGATGGTACTTAAGGAGTATTACGCCTTATATAAAAAAAATCAAGGAAGACATTTGCAGATGGTATACTACATCCTTATTCTGGACTTTTGTTAATTTTTTATCCCTTCAAAAACGGCAGCATTGGAAACAAGTGGCAACCCGTCTTAAGGAACAGCAGTCCATTGCACACCTGTGGGTAACTTCCATTATTAGCTTTCAGAGGAGCCCCCCTCTGGCTGCACCATCACACACCCGTTGGTAGCTAACATTATCGGACTGCAGAAGAGCAACTCGAAGACGTTTCTCAGCGGCTTTGCTGACTGCTCGATCGCGTATGATATTAATGTAGATGATTACAGTTTATAGAGAAAATAAAAGGAAAAACTGCAGGTCAGCTAAATCTCTTTGCCGTTTTTGACGCTGGTACAAAAAGAAAAGTCCAGAACCACGAAAAAACAGATGAAGTAAATAAAACACAGGTGTTTAATGTGCCATTTATTAAATGATTGGAGCAAATTTTTAACGTATTTCATAACCCATGTAACACGCAGTTACATGAACAAGTTCCGTTTTAAGTGCACGTTTCTCTTATTTCATTGATAAAAAATATGAATTATTCGGTTTCCCAAAACTTCGTAACGGACAGTCATTCAAAGTTTCCTTAAGTATTTTTTTTTTTGCTTTTTTCAAATTTGAATTTCCAGTTTCGGGTAAAAAAAATTTTTTGCCTTTTTGACAGTTTAACTTTTACTAATATTTAGGTCACATTTTTTTGTTTTTCTATTCTCAATTAAGTTCCCGTCGCTATCGATTTTTGCTTAACTTGTTTACTAAATCTTGTTTTGAATTTTGAGTTGTCAGCACGTTCCAGTTCGATGTTCGCGGACGTTACTGATTAAGGACTAGAGGGACCTTTTGGGGCCGAGGAGACCGTTTTGACGCTGGCGGTCGAGTAGTAACGGAGTGTGCGGCCGAGCGGGGAGTGCCCGACCGGGATGTTGGATACTTGATACTTGCATCTTCCTTGATCTGGTCCCCTTGTCCTCCTGTTTTGACTATACATCCGTCCGGTTTACTCACATACCAATTGGTCATGGCTGTCGGCCACGCAACGTCGATCTCGTTCTCATGCAAGGCACGAATGAAAGTGAATATTGGTGTCAGCCTGAAACACATAGGGATTGCAACACATTAAAAAAAACTCTACATTTTAGCATAAAACCGCAGAATTAAAACAAACCTTTGAGTAAAACTAAAAAGGGCTTAGCTAGAATCCATATGGTACACATGCTGCATGACAAATACCCTAATCAGCCATTGGTACACTATCCGCACCACAATTTCATATTGTTCATTAAATGTAGGTTGTTTCAGCTAAAAGAACAGATTTAACAAAATCGGAGCTCCAAAACAGCTGCAGCTAGGCAACAACCATGTTTTAAGAAATCATTTGAAGTTTTTTACATTTGCTAAAAAAAACCTTAAAAGTTACGCCCTCGAAATTCACAACCGAAAAGGTTATCACTTGTTGCTGAAACAAAAATGTCACAATGCTCTCTTCTCGATTCTACTAAAGAGATTTTCTGCGAAGATGGCTAACTTCACCAATATTACGCGCATCGACTTTGCATGTTCCTCCAGCATACGCTACAACTTAAGATGACGTCCACAGCGGATTCAAAATATCGATGAAATGTGTAAAACGTGTTTCCAGTGAGAGCAAAATACGTTATGGTAAGAGCAAGCCTCGAGCTAATATTTTCTAGGTCAATGTCCTTTTCCAGGATGAAATCCTTAAGTTTGCTTAACAGCATGGAAGATGTGTAGCGAGGGCAGGTCTGGTTTACGAACTGATGTTTCATATTCGCGAGTGCCCCGTTTTGCACTTGAATCGACGGAGTACTTTGTGATTGACTGAACGTCGAACATGATGTCTGAACCATGTCACAATATTGTGTGCGACACATTACTCTGACTTTGGGGGAAAAAAACTGAGCGAAGTACTTGCTATTCAGCCAACGCACGCGCACAATGGCTCAAGGTGGCACAAAACAAGTGTCAAACTCAGGCTCGAACCAGAGCCAAGCCACAGGATTCAACACGGCGGTGCCCACACCTAAACAAATCCAACATCAACTCACAACAGTCAGATGGACAACAAAGATCTCGTGCACGCTTCAGCACTCCTCATCCACGCAGAATAGACACTGATCACTAAACGCCCATCAACGCCGTTGCCAACGCCCAGCACACACTTAGAAACCATGAATTCCTGGATAATAATGGGATCGATCTTGACACCATAAAACCCTTACTCTCAATCACGGAGTGTTTTTTTTTTATTTTTTTTTGTTTCAGCTTTTCTCCTTTACGAGTGTGAGAGTTCTCGCTTGTTAACTTCCTGGTGTGGACATGTGTTTTTGGACAATTGTTCGAGTACATGTATTGACAATGCTAATAATGGTTCATGCACTGGTTAAGCTGTCGGCCAGGTCCGTACGTTTGTCGTACTTTCTCCTTTTTTGGTTTGGTTAACATGACGTATCATTGTAACTTATCTTGTGGGCAACATCACCTAGGCTATACTTTTTTCCTAAGATATCGTCTGACAGCTGACAACCTTCTCTGAATGAGCTAAAAAAGCTTTTAGTTACGAGAAAGTAAATAAAAAAGTCAAGTATTTTCTGATGGAAGTGCTTTTTTTTGGTTTAAGAAATCCACTCAAAGAATTGGATTGACCAGACGTTCTGTTGAAATTTGCTGCTAACTAAACCATTGTCTCTAGACGCAAGTTCTGCAGCTAATAATATGGATTTATTATAGCCTACACAGGACGAGTTAGCGAATGTACGTGCATACAGCGAATGTCAAAAGGGGATTGAATCGAGTCCAACAGGACTAGAACATTAAAATAGATGATGGCATGGTGATTACTTTGATAATTGCAATGCTTTTGATCATTCCCCAATATCTTAAGACTTACTTATGAGGACGGATCCTGTCATGGTCTTGGCGGTGGATCCCAGTAAAGGTCTTCCTGTGTGACAAACGGGCAAAAACCGCGGGGAGTTTAGGACTCTGTGAAACGATATAAATTAACAAAGAATGAATCTCCATAACAATTTCAAAGATCTGTTGCATTTCTCCCTTTAAGAAATCATTAAACAAAATTCAATACCAACGCAACAGAAACATAAATATTACACTAATATAGATCTGTTGAATAGCAAACTATGAACTTTAACCAAATTACCTCACATAAAGTGAAATGTACGTAACAGAAAGTGAGAAATTACCTACAAAGAGGACGGAAAGCCATACTGTCTGCATTAGTGGCAAATAAATACAGATGCAAACTTATTTCCGTTGACGGCTTAAAGGTCGAAGGGTCCAAAAGGCAACGGAAATAGGTTTGCATCTGCATTTATTTATCACTAATCGAGTTGAGTTGGCTTTCCATCCTGTTATTCTTTATTTCACGCTTTGTGTTCTTTTAGTTTCATTTGGTGTGCAGCAACAAGCACCCTAAAGTGACACTTTCTTTTTAAACGAAAAATTGCCATGTTAGTATGGCTTAACGGTAGAGGTTTGGCTTTTGGTCTCCAAGCGCAAGGGTTCAATTCTCGTACATGTAAGTCCAAAAGGCAATGGAAATAAGTTTACATGCGTATTTGTTTCCATATTTATATTAACCTTATAATTGAACATTAAATGCTTGGAAGAACGCTTGGGGCTGCACACAGACGCCCAGCATATCAATGCCCAGATTATCTCTGCCCACAAAAAAATTGGTGATCGTTATGCGGACAAACAGACCCATAGTTAAACATGTTAGAGGAACCAAATGTAAATAAGAATAACATGCTTTTCATGACAACTACAATTTAATTAGGGTTGAAAGCCAAACTGAAATTCGCCTCAATATGCATTCAACCACAAGTAAACAAATTTTGAGTATTTTTACCTCAATGGCCATTTAAATCATTAAAAGCATACAATGTGCCTACATGTACCTCTATACCTACAGATTAAGGCACCTATATAATATTTAGCATTACGGTACTCATATCCGATTGTTTTTACCCTAAAATAGATGAAAAGCTGCTTAAAGTCTGCTCGTGGCTGTTCAAACAATCTTTATCGGTAAGAAATCTAGTTGCAAAAAATAACCTGAAAGGACGACATGTACTTTGTATAGATCTTAAAATTGGATTTGCTTCAACGACTGGATGAACGAAAAAATCGGACCTGTAGGTTTTAAAAGGTTGTCTCAAACTTTTGCGTTTCTGAAGAATGGAGTTGCATGGATTGTGCGATCAAAGCGAGGAAAACATTTTCAACCAGTTTCTCGTTTTGCTTTCTGAATCTTTCATTAAACTGTACTCTCAGATAAAGTAGGTGTTAAAACGAGTAAAGAAAAATCTTAGAATTTTAAATGTTGATTAAATGCAGGCATGCTGAGAAATGTGATGAACGAACTTCGAGCAACAACTGCAATGAGTCGACATATTCAGTACATCGATTTGAGTATGAAAAGAAAATACAAAAAGTACGGATCGATGCTAAGAGAATGGGCATCGTGAACGATACGATTTATCAGTTCGTTGGCCTAAGCAATTAAAATCATTCTTCTGGACAAGTGCGTCAGGCCCAACTAGTTTCAGCGAGTTGAAGGGAGGCATTTACGATTTCACAGTTGGTTGGAGTTAAGCAACTAAAATGGTGCTTTTGGGCGAAATGATACAGGTCCAACTAGTTTGACAGACAGATTTTATAAGTTAGTTGGTGTAAGCAACTAAAATGATAATTCTGAGCGAATGCTTCAGGCCAAATTGTATCATTGAGTGATAGGTAGAAATGATTTACACGTTGGTTGGTGTAAGCAACTTTTATTATATTATAATTATTTTATATATGTAAAAAAAAATGCCATAAATGCACACACAATGCTGTACTATAACATGCTTGTTTTCGTGGATTTTTTTTAAAACAATATTTTTTTCAATAATTTTTGTAAGCGAGGTTCCGACTCTGCGAGTTTTGGACAGTGAACTTGATTGGGGACCTAAAAACTGGTGATCGAAATGACTCAAACTCTTGGACAATATGCTTCCGATTGGTGAGCTAATCACTCGTGGATATTTTGGATAGTGAGCTTCTAAATAATTAGCAAATGACTCGTTGATCTTTTAGACAGCAAGGTTCTCGTAAGCTTTTGGTCAGCAAGCTTCTGTCTGATTACCATCTTCAGGCCCAACTAGTTCAGATGAAGTGGAGAGCAGCAGTTAGGATTTAGGATTTATCAGTTGCTTGGCATAAACGACTAAATTATGATTTTGGACGAATGCTTCAGGCCCAACTAGCTTTGGTGGGTTGAAGAGAGGTTACGATTTATCTGTTGGTTGGAGCCTGTAGCTGCCGTCATCTTAATTAAGAATTTACCACTCTCCTTGATTAGTTAGATTGATTGAAAAGCTGCCGGTCATTAATGTTACATGGAAAAGGAATGGAAAAGTACGAAACCATGGGAAACTAGTGGTTCATCGACGTTTCTGTAGCCAACCGCAACCAGATTCAAGTAAATGAATTACTGCAATCCGTGCACACAATCCTCCAATTCAAACGGATTAGGTAAGGAAACAATAATGCATTACAACTACTCAAGCACTTTGAATATAACTAGAAGATTCACTCGTTTTTGGACTTTACCTTTTGTGTCAAGGCAGACTTCACAGAAAGCAATCTGTATAAAATGTCTTCTTCAGGTACTCCCTTCTGAATAGCAGCTGCCTTTATGAAGAACAGCAAGTGCATGCGATTGATGGTGTTGCTTTTCCTGTCAAAAAATAAGTTTACTTAGTTGGTTTCTAGCTTAAATTTTAACAATATTCTACTAGAAACTATTAAAATTACTACTACTAAAAACTACTAATTAAAAACTATTAAAATCATTTTAAAACTTTGACTAACTGCTTGAAAATGGAACTGAAACAGTCAGATTACTTATCAATGCTTACTGTATACTTTTTAAACACTTTAAAATTAATAGCTTGTTCATTTTACAATTTCCGTAACCATATACTTAGGCTTCTATTGTGATAATTTCCAACATTTTATTAGGAACAAAATGATGTGGTACAATACAAAATTTAATTTGACAACGACCAGTTTGGTTTCGTCCCCGGTCGTTCATCTACCCACCAACTATAATTATTGGTTCTTGACTGGACACAAGCACTGGATTGTGGCCTACCAACTAATGAGATTATTTTTGATTTTTAAAAAAGCATTTGAATCGGTGATCGGAGTTTAAATTGAAACTTAAAATTCTGGGATTCGACGGCAAGATCCTGTATTGGATTTCCGATTTCCTTAAAAAACGAACACAACGTGTACTTTTGGGTAAGACTGTCTCCACTCACAGAAATTATTAGCAGGGTACCGCAGGGTTCCGTGTTGGGCCCGCTCCTCTTGTCTTTTTTATAAATGATTCTAAATGTGAAAATCTTGAGATTCAACAACGAAAATTTGCGGATGATCTAATACATAAAAAATCACTAATTCCCGACAACAAGAAACGTTACAGGGTAGTATTGATTACGTCGGAAATTGGGCTGTTCAATGGCAGTTACCAATATAAATCGCTAAATGTAAGTGTTTGCATATTGGCAAGGAAAATCATGGCTTTGAGTATACCTTGCAAGGGGTACATTTGCCTAACGTCGACTCGGTAAAAGATTTGGTTTAACAGGGACCTTGGTTCAACCATGCATTATAACTACATAGCAGCCCAAGTAAATCGTCGTTTGGGACTGGTAAGGCAAGTTTTTACCTCAGGTTGTGCTAACACTAAACTGTGGGCATTTAAGGTCTACGTCAGACCTATTTTGGCGTATGCAAGCCCTGTTTGGTCCCCCAACTTACTGAAGGGTATTGACAAATTGGAGTCAGTCCAAAGGCGTTTCACTAAATCTATCCGGAGCTTCCCGTCTGCCTTACAGTTTACGACTGAAGAGACTTAACTGAAGACTCCCTTGAGCTACGCAGATTGAAGAGTGAAGACCGACCTGATACTAACTTTCAAATTTTAAAAGGACTTTTGTCTGTCGATCTCCCGCTGTTTGATCCGAGTGAGATTACTTGGACTAGGGGACACAATCGTAAGGGTTGGTCGTGCTTGGAACGCGCTGCCAAATGATCTAATTAATTTGCAAGATGTAAACTCCTTAAGAAGATCATTTATCATGTTTTCTAAAGATTTTCATGACATCAAATTTACGCATTTTTATATTGACAATCGGCCTTTATTTATTGGCCCTTTTCTGTTCTGATATCATTTGCATTTCATTAGGCGGACTATTAGTGATCATTGATCTTTGTCCTTGCTTCGCAACGAAATTTTTTTTTTTACTGTGACGATCTACGTACTTTTAAACTCTTTACTTTCTATGTATTTTATTCATTTTGTTTTGTTTTTTGACAAATGGCCATCCACCCTTTTCCATTCGACTGGCGATGCCATCGGGGACCTTTGTGTCCGTGGCAGGTTTAACCGTGGTGGTAAGGCAGTTGAGATCCTCGCCCACCTTTCCTAATTTGACCCCACCATTCCATTGATCATGCAATTAAAAAAAATATTTTTACCTATACGCAAGATTTTTAAATTGTTTTATCTTGTATTAGTTTTTACCTTTCCGCCTTCGCATTCCCCATTTTTCAAGGATTTTTAGTTTCGTTTTTTACACCCACCTTAAATGCAGCCCCTTTATAGGCTGGCAGTCAGCGATCCCAGGATCCTTGCCAAACCTGTTGCTCGCGCAAAAACTAATTATTATTTACAGATGCTGCGTGCCAGTTATTTGATACTGTTGGTTATTCGGTATCTAATTATCAGTAAAGGTCATGAAACATACTGTGGTACTTTCAACGTTTAAAAGAATAGAATACGTATAAATGGAATCTTCAGGCCACGTAGCTATTTCATTAAAAAAAACCAGCCCCCCCGCCCCCCCCCCCCCCCAATCCCTATGTTGGAATCGGTCAATCAGAATTTCCAGCCCAGCTAGCTGTCTGTTTTATAAAAACCCCTCCCCCCATGTTGCAAACGGTGCATCAAAAGCAACCCGTGTACTCTATTTTTGGCTGGCTAATAAACGCTGATCAAGTGTACGAACACATCTTCGTTTTGGCATTTTGCGTATGTAACCAAGTTTCACGAATGACGTCCTATACTATATTTTAATCTTCCAGTGGTTTACACCAGCGGTTTATGCATTGTTTTAAACAATTATTTTTTGCTGGCTAACAAACGCTGATTGAGTGATCGAATCCATCTGTGCATTTTTTTCGCGTACTGAATTTTTGTACGAGATTCCGAGTTTCACTTGTCCTTTATTAATTTTAATCTTGCCGAGGTTTATGTCAGCAGTTTATGCTTCGTTTAAACTATTAATTTTAGTTGGCTAATACACGCTGATTGAGTGAGCGAACTGTGTATTTTGCATGTTTTTTAATATTTCTCAATTTTCACTAATTCTTAAATTGGAATGTCTAGCATCATTTAAACTATATCGCTGGCTAATAATATATTAAAGTTTCATTGTTTACAGACGTTCTATTGTTGGCGAGACTTCCAGATCAGGACGTCTTAAGGTTTGACCTCGATCTCCCACTTAAAGCAGAAATTTCGTTGCCTAATTTCTCCGCGTCTTTCAACATTTCCCTCAGATATTTCGTATATGAACTTGGGACCTGTGGGACTTGGCCAACACGTTTACCAACTTTTATTAATTTCCGATTTGTCACTTTGGAGATCTGGACTTCAATTTTGTCTTATACGGTCAGAATGGAGAACTTCTTTGGACACGTTTATACAATGGTCTCTATAGACTAAACAATTTTTCGTAGAAAGCTGGTTCTTAGCTCATTTAAAAGATCTACTTCCGGAGATGTGCCCTTTATAGAAAGAAATTTCAATTAGCCGTCCCGTTCTGACGAAGCCCTGAACGATCCCTTTTTTGTTTTACATTGTTTTAAACATAACAACAACAATGTCAATCCGCAGACACCAGGCGTAGACTGAAAATTAAATGTTTTAAACATTGTTTTTATGCAACAATGCCAATCCGCAGACACCAGGCGTAGAAAATTGAACAAATGCTGAAAATTAAGCAAATGCTAACAATGCTGGTGAGTCAACAATTCACCCGCACTTTCGGAAAACGAATAGGAAGCATTATCCTTAACACAATTTTTTTTTTTTTTTTTTTTTTTTATCAAGGAGCGTTCCTTATGCAAGCCTCAGCATGAACTTTCATGTTAAACGTCAAACTTTGAACTCCTATAGTCTCGCCCAGAATTGACATAGACCAATGAAATTCGGTATTTGGGGTCGTGTCGTAATTATTTCACCACATTACAAATTTTAATGACAACAATCAAACCGTTCGGATTCCACAGCATGGCCATTTCTTGTTGTTGTTCTTGTTGTAGTTGTTGTTGGGACTCTTCGTCCTCACCTGGAGATCGAACCACAGAACCGATTTTCAAGTTCTATAGCTTAAAACGTAGGTCTGGACAAGGCCTAGGGCCTTTAGCAGGCTATTTTAACGTAACTACAATATTCTTGACACGGAATGCCAAATGGGCTAAAACTTTTGCTCTCACCTAGAGATCGAACCAATGAACCGATTTTCAATTTGCATAGCTTAAAATGTAGGTATTAACACCGACGAGGGCCTTTTTAACCCGATTTTGATGCGACTACAATATACTCGTCGGCAGAGCAATTATTATTGTAGAGCACTGGGCAGATATCATTAATGTTGCTGTTGGGACTCTTGTCCTCACCTGGAGATCGAACCACAGAACCGATTTTCAAGTTCTATAGCTTAAACGCAGGTATGGACAAGGCCTCGGGCCTTTCGCATGCTATTTTAATGTAACTACATTATTCTTGACGCGGAAAGCCAAATGGGTTAGAACTTTTGCTCTCACCTAGAGATCGAACCAATGAACCAATTTTCAATTTGTACAGCTCAAAATGTAGGTATTAACACCGATCAGAGCCTTTTGAACACGATTTTGATGTTACTGCTGTATTCGCATCGGCAGGGCAATTATTATTGTAGGGCAAAAATCAAGTGAAGTAACAAATTTTGGCAGAAATTTTGCAGAAAACAAATTTGGTACACAAGTCTTTCTTAACAGTAAAAATCGAACCAGCCATGGACCCCAATGAAATACCTAAAGTGCCATCAGTGCCCACCCCCTCCCGCCCCAGAACCTCCTCCCAGCGGTTTGGGCAACAAATTCTTATTGATCAAGCTAAAAACATGAAATTGGGTGCAAAACTCACTCTTAGCAGTATTAATAAACAAAAAACGGAACGTTAAATGTTAAGAGTAAGGGTCTAAAAGTCAAAACCTACAAGGAACACGGACAAGCTTTGACAGTCAGGGTCTAGGTGTAAAATTT